>CM047806.1:43077255-43340544 GCA_026214975.1 Gentiana macrophylla | reverse complement strand
GTCCTGACCTCCTTCCCCGGGCGAGCCTCTGCCCTATATGCTGGGCCGCCCTAAACATCGTATTTTTCTACCCATATTTAATTTTTAGCCATTTATGAGATTACACGTGGCAAGAGCTAGCCCGATCTCCGTCAATACTATTATTAGAACTTTAAATATAAAATCATTAATGTGAGGCCATTTCTGTGGATTCTTAAAACTTTACATAACTTTAACCTTCATTGTTACTTTGTGTTGATTATTAAATGAAAAACATCTCACTACCAACAAGGTATCGGCCTAATCGTTAACACTATGTTATAAATATTAAAATTATATGAAAATATAAATGGAAATTTCCTATCGTCCACTCCCGACATCTTGGATTAGAGCTGTTAACGAACAGAGCCGTTCGTGAACAAACTCGTGTTCGGATCGTTAGTGTTCGTGATCGTTTGTTCGTTTAGCTTAACGAGCCGAGCTCGAACATGATTGTAGGCTCGTTCGCTTAACGAACGAACATGAGCTTGGTTCGCGAACGTTCGATTATGTTCGCGAAGGTGCTTATATAAATACATCAATTGACACAGTAACCCAAACTCAAGCAATGATAAGTCATTTATTCAACTAATTGAGATTATAGATTGATTTTATATAATATTTACATATTCTTACAATGATTATTGTAGTGTGATATATATAATATTAATCTATAACTTGTTCTTTTTTGCATTTGCACCTTATGTTTTATACCTTATTTAACCGAACTCGAGCCATACTCGAGTTGGAAAACAATAACATGTTTAACGAAGTGAGCTCAAACACGAGCTCGAACATTTCATCTTTTAAGCGAGCCGAGATCATACAAATTTTTGTTTGTTTAACAAACGAACAGAGCTCGTGAGGTAAATGAGCTCGAGCTCAGCTAAAATAAAGACAAAGAGAAGCTTTTGCTAGAAGTGATTAATGGCAGAATTATATTATTTCATCATATCATCTTCTTCATACAAGTACAATCTATAACTCTAGTCATACAGAATTATATAGATAGATTTCTTGGGTAGAGGACAACTCACAGATTCTACATAACTAACCTTTTCTAGTAGATTTAATCTCGGTCATACATCACACTGGTACAAATGTAAGACTAGGATGTAGCCACATCACTATATCACTTAACATCCCTCAAACTCAAGGGTGGTGATACCACATTGAGTTTGGTCCTGAAAATTCAAAGCGTGATGGTGTCAAGGGATTTGTCATGCAGTCGTCTATATGATATGAGGAAGGGATATAGCAGACCTTCAACTTGTTAGCCAATACCTCATTCCTTACAAAGTGCATATCAATCTCTATATGCTTTGTTCTGGCATGATAGACATGATTTTGAGATAAATGGGAGGCACTGGTGTTATCACACCAGACAGTATGAACACCCTGCACTTTGATGTGCATTTCATGCAGCAGTTGTATGATCCACTTCAATTCTGCAGTAAGATCAGCTAAGGCTCTGTACTCTGATTCAGAACTGGATTTAGAGACCACACCTTGTTTTTTTGAACTCCATAATACAAGGGACTCACCAAAGAACACACAGTATCCTTCAACTGATTTTCTATCAACAATGGAGACACCCCAATCTGCATCTGAAAAACCTGTAAGACCAAGACAGGCAGCTGGTTTGAAGTGCACTCCATGTTTCAGAGTACCAATAACATATCTTAGAAGTCTTTTAATGACTTTCCAAGTGCTCAAGTGTGGTACATGCATGAGCCCGACTTAAATAATTAACAGCAAAAGTGAGATCAGGTCTGGCACATGTTAAATATTGCAGGCCTCCAATAGCACTTTTGTACAGGGTCATATTTCTAAAAACTTCCCCTGGTTCTTCTTCTAGTTTCTTCCCAGGTGCAATAGGAGTAGGACAGGGCTTGAGAGAATCACACCCCAATCTAGAAAGGAGTTGAGTTGCATACTGTGTCTGATTTAAATACAAGCTTTGATTCATCATGGTAACTTTGCATACCAAGGAAGTGTGACATGGGCCCTAGGTTTTTAAGTGAAAACTTTACATCTAGCAAATGTATGAATTTGTTGATCAAGGCAATGAGAACTTCCTCATTACTAGGATGTCATCCACATAAACTAAGACTATAATGATATGACTGGAAGTTCTAAGAATAAAAAGTGAGTTGTCACACACAGACTGTTTAAAAGACCAAGCCAGAAGTTGAGATTTAAGAGCCTCAAACCAAGCTCTTGGAGCTTGTTTCAATCCATATAAAACTTTATGTAGTTTGCAGATGTAATAAGGCCAAGCTGGATCAACATACCCCTCAGGATGTGTCATATAAACTGGTTCCTTCAAAGGGCCATTAAGAAAGGCATTATTGATGTCAACTTGGTTGATAGGCTAGTTGAATGTGACTGCAAGAGACATGACTATTCTGATTGTGGGTGTCTTTGCCACTGGACTAAAAGTTTCTATAAAGTCCACTCCATAGGTTTGACTAAACCCTTTAGCCACTGAGTCGTGCCTTATGCTTCAGAACTGAACCATCAGGCTTCAATTTGAGTTTGTATACCCATCTACTACCTACAACAATATGATTTGAGGAAGGAGGAACTAGCTCCCAAGTACCAATTTTCAAAAGTGCTTGATACTCATCTTCCATAGCACATTTCCATTCAGGCTCGGTCAAGGCTTTTACCACACTTGTAGGTTCAAGTAGAGGCAAGCTATTTGAAAAAAATTTAGTTTAAAGATGCCCTTCTTGGCTCTAATAACCATGGGGTGAGTGTTAATGAGTTTAGAGTGCAGGTGGAGGTGTAGGTGAGAGAGAGGGTATAGTGCGAGAAGGATTTGAGGTGGAATCTGAGAGTTGGACATGTTACGGTAGTGTGTGGGGAATGAATATCGAGGACTAAATATAGGGTTTGGTGTGTTAATAGGTGAGTTTAGTGGTGTGCTATGAGCAACATGTGGTGTGATAGATGAAGATCTGGATGTGTGAGCATGTGGGGTAATTGTTAGGAAATGTGCAGCAGGAACGCAGTGGAATTAAAAATTATTTCCTTTTAACCAGGATCGACTTCGTTTAAGCAATAAACAAATAAGCTAGTAGAGCGGTGGTTACCTTAGTGATCTAAAAGATCGACGCTTTGACCGTCCCAGGAGAGTAGTGATGCACGGAGCCGCCTGCGTTCGGCCTCACCGATGATCCACACGAACGACTGCCGGAATCCCATCATGGATTGCTACGGAGAAAAACTCGGTTGCTAGACCCGATCTTTTCTTTCTCTCAAAATCTCTCCGGAAGAAGTTCTACAATTTCACAAGAACTATTAGCTCACAGGAATTGTGATGTCTGAAAAGAGCTAGCAAGCCATCCTATTTATAGGAGTAATGTGTGCCCATTTGTGTCCCAACTGACAGATTAGCTTCCTAGTAGATTGAGGAGAAAGAAAACATTTTCCTAATAAATTAAGGAAATTTTTTGATTGATTTATCTCATTAATATTTAATATCTTATATTAAATATTTTTCCAAAGATATATATTGACAATACCTAATATTGAATATATCTTTTATTATATTACCATAAATCAATTTACATGTGTGTGCAAATATATATATATATATATATATATATATATATATATATATATATATATATATATATATATATATATATATATATATATTAGTCTATTACCTCTTTCAATTTCACTATGTTTATTAACATAAAAGCGATCATCATTGAAGATTTAGATGGTTTTATTAAACTTTTTTGTAAAAGACTCAATTTCTTTTTACAATATTCTAAATATTCGAGTTCATTTGACAAAGTCGAGCCTTTGTCGTAATTTTCTTTTCATCAAAATCTTATCATAAGGAAGTTCAACAATATGTCTTTTATCATCCAAAGCATTAGGATAATCATTCTGATTTCAATAGAAAATCTATGAAATAAATTATCAATTTTTCTTTAAGCTTTGAATTTAAAGCTTTTCATCAATAGTTGATATATTAATTTCTTGTTTTAAGAAATTTAATTGTAAATTCTTTTGATCTATTAAATCTTTAATTTGATTAAGAACATTTGGTATAGGGCAGTAATAAAATCAAATTTTATTTCTTTATCTTCAAAATGACTATTATACCTTTAGTATCAATTTTACTTAAAGGATATATTTTTTTTAATAAAGGTGTTCCAAGTATAACTTGATTAGTTATATTTTTAACAAGTAAAAAAGCGGTAGGAATGCAAACATTATCTTTGCAAATATATGCTTTAGGTAATTTAAACTTTATATCAAGTTTTCACACCAAAGGCATGACTAAGTGTCATTGTAGTTTTTCAAAATATTTAGTAGGAATCAATCCTTCTTGTATCACATCTATATCTGCACATCGTCTATTAATGCAATTAATTCTCGTTTATAAAATTGTTTATTAGTAAATTAATTTTTACATACCATTTTGTGAAAAATAATACTTAGTTTATTTAAGAAATTATCCGTTACAATATGGCGATAAATCGGCAAACTAGAACTAGGTTCAACATTAGAATTCACTTTCACGATATTTACGGCAAACGATAAATCCTACTTCAGAATATCGAAAGTGAATTTAATGTTGAACCTAGTTCAGTTGCCGATTTATCGCCTATATTAGAACGGATAATTTCTTAAATAAACTAAGTATTATTTTTTCACAAAAATGGTATGTAAAAATTAATTTACTAATAAACAATTCTTATAAACGAATTAATTGCATTAATAGACATGCGACAGATATGAATGTGATCTGAAATGATTGATTCTACTAAATATTTTGAAAAACTACAATGACACTTAGTCACGCTTTGTGAAAAACTTGATATAAAGTTTAAATTACCTAAAACATATATTTGCAAAGATAATGTTTGCATTCTACCGCTTTTTTACTTGTTAAAAATATAACTAATCGAAGTTATACTTGGAACACCTTTTTGAAAAAAATATATCCTTTAAGTAAAATTGATACTAAAGTATAATAGTCATTTTGAAGATAAAGAAATAAAATTTGATTTTATTACTAAGCCTATACCAAATGTTCTTAATCAAATTAAAGATTTAATAGATCAAAAGAATTTACAATTAAATTTCTTAAAACAAGAAATTAATAAATCAACTATTGATGAAAAGCTTTTAAATTCAAAGCTTAAAGAAAAAATTGATAATTTATTTCATAGATTTTCTATTGAAATCAGAATGATCATCCTAACGCTTTTGGGATAGAAAAAGACATATTGTTGAACTTCCTTATGATGAAGATTTTGATGAAAAGAAAATTACGACAAAGGCTCGACCTTGTCGAATGAACTCGAATATTTAGAATATTGTAAAAAGAAATTGAGTCTCTTTTACAAAAGGTTTAATAAAACCATCTAAATCTTCATGATCATATCGCTTTTATGTTAATAAACATAGTGAAATTGAAAGAGTGTACTCATATGGTTATAAATTATAAACCATTAAATAAAATTTTAAAATGGATAAGATCACCTATTCCTAATAAAAAGGATTTATTAGATAGACTTTATAATTCTATCATATTTTCTAAATTTGATTTAAAATCACGGATATTGGCAAATTCGGATAATTTGAAAAGATCAATATAAGACAGACTTTTAATGTTCCTTTTGGACATTTACGAATGGAAGTAATGCCATTTGGATTAAAAATGCTCTTCCGAATTTGAAAATAATGAATGATATATTTATTCCTTATAGTGAATTTATCATTGTTTATATTGATGATATTTTAGTATTTTCAAAAACAATTGAAAATCATTTTAAACACTTAGAGATTTTTAGAAAAATTGTAATACAAAATGGATTGGTTATATCTAAACCTAAGATGTCTTTATTTCAGACAAAAATTAGATTCTTAGGACATAATATTGAAAAGGGAAATATTATTCCAATTCAGCGTAGTATTGAGTTTGCTTCAAAATTTCCAGATATAATTCTGGATAAAACTCAATTACAGAGATTTCTAGGCAGTCTTAATTATGTATCTGCTTATTATAAAGACTTAGCCAAGGATGCTGCTATCTTATATGATAGATTAAAAAAAGAACCAAAACCTTGGTCTGATCAGCATACTGATGCTGTAAAAATAATTAAAACAAAAGTAGCTAATTTACCCTGTTTAATGCTAGCTAATCCCATATGGGATAAAATAATTGAAACAGATGCTTCAGACATAGGGTTTGGAGGAATTTTAAAACAGATTTGTCCAAATACAAAACAAGTATATCTTGTTAGATTTTATTCTGGTAAATGGAATACCGGTCAGAAGAATTATTCTGCAGTAGCAAAAGAAATTTTAGCTATTGTTAAATGTGTTTTAAAATTTCAAGATGATTTATATAATAAGAAATTTCTTATTTATACAGATTGTAAATCAGCTAAATTTATGTTTAATAAAGATTTTAAACATGATGTTTCTAAACAAATGTTTGCTAGGTGGCAAGCTCATTTAGCCCCTTTTGATTTTGATATTATTCATATAAAAGGTGAAGATAATAGTCTTCCTGATTTCTTAACACGTGAATATTTGCAGGCATGAGTTCTTCTTCTTACAGAAGGAAGGGTTTTACTCCCTATCGTGGCGAGAGGGACGAGGTAATATCCTTGTTCAACATGGTAATAGAACATTAATATCGTAAAATATTTCGGATCTTCTAGTCGAATAATAATTACGATAAAATATACCAAGAATTCTTGGAATATAAGAAAATGAAAAAGGAAGGCTAAAGTCACCTGGAGAAATACCTTCATATGCGAATGTTGTGATATCGAAGAAGAATATATTACTTTTATCAAGAAAATGATAAACAAGGAATTATATTCCTTATTGAATATGATGATTATATCAAAAAGAAGAATGACCCATGGTCATTAATGGAAAAATATTTGGATAATAATCCATTTACGGCAACTGCTTATAAGCAGCGAGCATATTATGAAAATATTTTGAAAGCTTCTGAATGTGAAATAACACATTTCATGGCTAATGATCAGAAGGAATATACCTTCAGTAAAATTATTATAAAAAGAATTTATCTCCCAAATGAATGGGGATTATCTTTATTTAAAGAAAAAGAATATCTTTTTCAAGAAAAAAATATTGCTATAAAATATAATTATTGGGATTATATCCAAGCTTTTACAAATGTTTTCTTATATGAAAATAGAAAGCAAAAACATACTTGGTTTGTTAAAGTATGTCCAGAAGTATATAAACATCTGGAATATATACCAAATTGGTTTCAACAATGGTGGTTAATACATGGACCTTCTATAAAAAATTTTACCAGAAGAGTTCAAAAATTATATTTACATTGGGTAGATATTTCTCCCAAGATTTCAGATTTAAATGAGCAAGGACATTTAATAGAATGCCCAGTTCATTACATTTCTTTTGGAATTTTCTATTCCTTGGATTTTGAAATGGTCACCTATTGTAGATATATCTACAGATAATTTACCATGTTTAAAAAGGATATTATTTTTCAAAATTTTGGACAAAATTGTCGAAAAAAGATCCACAAACAGGTCAAATATTTGGTGATGAATTATTCCAAGAAATCACAGCTAAAATTAGCTATTTAGAAGAATTGACGGATGAACAATTAGAAGCTGCTTGTAATAGAAGCATACAGAGTCCTTTGAAAAATTTGACAGGAAAGCTGAAGATCAAAGGAATTGTCTCAAAACAAGAAATCTTGTCAGAATTTATGAAAGAGATCAGAAAAGATCTATTAAAGAATTTTGGGTTTAATAGTTGCAGTTTTGCTGATCTAAAATCAGATACGTCTATGGCTTCTTCTACAAATATGGCAGAAGATGCACAAGATCCCAATGCAGATATTGATCAAGATGTTCATCATTTCATGAAACAACTAGAAGAATTGGAAAAGGAAAAAATTGACGAAGATTAAATCACATCAGTTTATTGCATCAGCTGTGACATCAGCATTGAAGTCAGCACTGACGTTATCAAAAATAATTTTTGGCACTATTGGCAGACATGAACAGTAAATTACTGTTCACTTTTACTGATCATCAGGAATTTTTGGCAGTTACTGTAGCAATAAATGCGTTTTTACTATTTGAAAAGTTTTTTTGTCGTTTCTGCTGGATTTCCTATAAATAAGCTCATAAGCTTAAATGTAAATTACGCTGGAGAATTGTCTCGCTTTCTTTCTTTCTCTCCTCTTGTAACAAATCCCTAGTTTGATTAAAAGTTTGTTTGTATTAGTTACAACTTTGTGAATTTGTAAGTTTTTTTATTTTTGTTTTGTTTAATTTTTAATTTAATAATTTTGATTTAGCCTAATGACAGGCTAAAAGATTATAAGTGTTAAAATATAATGGGAAGATAATTTTAAATACAGATTGGTCTTGGAATTTAATTAGGATGTATACATGTATGTTAGGGGTTGAGATGAATTAAAGCTTTAATCGTATAACAAGGTTTTAATCCTTTCTGGCATAAATAAAACTTTATGACATTGTAGCCTTTTATACCCGCTTTAGCCCAGGTGTGGCGTTTAGGGTTGTTGGCTTTTACAATGGTTTAAAGTATACTATTTATAGACGGAATCGGTTAAGTAAACATTCCATTTTGTTATATGATTTCATGAAGGATTTCCTTTTTCTCGTAAATATGCCTATCGACATCAATTCATGTATACCTCATCCTACACTTTGGTATCGAGAGAAGTGTAGGATGAGGTATACATGAATTGATGTCGATAGATATTTATTGAGAAAAGGAAATCGTCATGAAATCATATAACAAAATGGAATATTTATTTAACCGATTAAAATCTATAAATAGTATACTTTAAACCATTGTAAAACCAACAACCCTAAACGCCACACCTGGGCTAAAAGCGGTATAAAAGGCTACAATGTCATAAAGTTTTATTTATGCTGAAAAGATTAAAACCTTGTTATACGATTAAAGCTTTAATTCATCTCAACCCCCAACATACATGTATACATCTAATTAAATTTTTCAAAATTTTGGACAAAATTGTGAAAAAAGATCCACAAACAAAGTCAAATATTTGGTGATGAATTATTCCAAGAAATCACGGCTAAAATTAGCTATTTAGAAGAATTGACGGATGAACAATTGAAAGTCGCTTGTAATAGAAGCATACAGAGTCCTTTGAAAAATTTGACAGGAAAGCTGAAGATCAAAGGAATTGTCTCAAAACAAGAAATCTTGTCAGAATTTATGAAAGAGATCAGAAAAGATCTATTAAAGAATTTTGGGTTTAATAGTTGCAGTTTTGCTGATCTAAAATCAGATACGTCTATGGCTTCTTCTACAAATATGGCAGAAGATGCACAAGATCCCAATGCAGATATTGATCAAGATGTTCATCATTTCATGAAACAACTAGAAGAATTGGAAAAGGAAAAAAATTGACGAAGATTAAATCACATCAGTTTATTGCATCAGCTGTGACATCAGCATTGAAGTCAGCACTGACGTTATCAAAAATTATTTTTGACATGAACAGTAAATTACTGTTCACTTTTACTGATCATCAGGAATTTTTGGCGATTCTTTGTAGCAATAAATGCGTTTTACTATTTGAAAAGTTTTTTGTCGTTTCTGCTGGATTTCCTATAAATAAGCTCATAAGCTTAAATGTAAATTACGCTGGAGAATTGTCTCGCCTTTCTTTCTTTCTCTCCTCTTGTAACAAATCCCTAGTTTGATTAAAAGTTTGTTTGTATTGGTTACAACTTTGTGAATTTGTAAGTTTTTTTAATTTTTGTTTTGTTTAATTTTTAATTTAATAATTTTGATTTAGCCTAATGACAGGCTAAAAGATTATAAGTGTTAAAATATAATGGGAAGATAATTTTAAATACTGATTGGTCTTGGAATTTAATTAGGATGTATACATGTATGTTCGGGGTTGAGATGAATTTCGGCTTTAATCGTATAACAAGGTTTTAATCCTTTCTCGGCATAAATAAAACTTTATGACATTGTAGCCTTTTATACCCGTTTTAGCCCAGGTGTGGCGTTTAGGGTTGTTGGCTTTTACAATGGTTTAAAGTATACTATTTATAGACGGAATCGGTTAAGTAAACATTCCATTTTGTTATATGATTTCATGACGGATTTCCTTTTTCTCGTAAATATGCCTATCCTGACATCAATTCATGTATACCTCATCCTACACTTTGGTATCAGAGCCATGGCAGTATTTATTCTTATCTTTGGTTATATTTTAACACTTTCTCATAAAATGATAAGAAATACAGATAGAATGAAAAATTCTATTACACAAGAATTTGAGTTACCCAGAAATCTGGATTTACTTAATAAATGAACTATCCCTAGGATAGAACCAAAAACTATTTATCAATTGGGTACATTCGAAAAATTAGGTTTGAAACAAATTGTTAAAACCTCAGAAGAATCTATCTCTTTAAATAATGAAGAAATGGTAATTAAATTACTTAGTGAAAATGATATTTATCCTTACAGAAAAACTCATAAGTTTTTACATATTGGTTTAGTTCAAATTGCTTTTAAACCACTTACACTGGAAAATCTTCCAGAAAGTTTTATTGCTGCCCTTAGAGATGGTAGAAATTTAGATTGGAAAAAGTCTCTTATGGGAATTATACAATCTAGTCTGGCACATGGTCCAGTATATTTTGATGTTTATCCTAACTTACAATTATCTTTATTTGATATTAACATTCTTGACTCTTTGACAATGAATGTTAAAACGCATGGATATAATTATGCTCCTGGATCAGAAATAATTTGTATATGTTATAGGATATACTATAAACCTTTACACACATTAAATCCTATGTGTAAAATTAAAGATAAATCTTTGAATGAAACTATTTTAATTGAAACTAATTTTAGTAAGTCTAATATTACGACTCGCAGATCGATTAAATGGGAGGAAATTCCTCTGCCAGATCATTGGCAAATTGCTAATGCTGTACCAAGAACACCCGTTATATGTCAGGATGTGACTAATATATTTCAGAGTTCAGATGGAAACATTTCTGTCATAATGAATTCACAATTGGAAAATATTCCAAGAAATATATCAAGATCATCTTCTATGAGATCTTTTATTTCTCCATTTGAAAATATTCAAATGCCTTATGAACCCACTAGGGCTTCTACTTCTCAATTACGAGAAGTTGATACTTCTTCTCAAATAAGAGAAAATTATGTTAAAAATCTTTCTTTAGATAAAAATAATATAGTTAAAGGTGTAAATGATTCAGAGGATCCTACTGAATCAGAAATGGATGCTAATTTTTAAATGGATTTTACACCAAAAATAGATTTCAGTCCAGGTTCACTGGCAAGAAATAGAATTAAAAATGAATTTAAATTAGAAAGATGAAAACCTTTTAGAGATTGGTTTTTTGAAAACATTTCAAGTGAAGATAGAAATTATTATCAAAATGAATTTTATAGTTTTCTTGAAAAAGAAAATAAAATAATAACTTTTATTCCTTGGTTTGTTTCCATATATGTTCAAGATTATTTATGTATAATTGAACGTGATTTTAAATTAGAAGGAGGAAAATTTATGAAAGGTATATATCCTCCGCAACAGGCTTTTTCTATAGAGAAAAGTGGTAAAATACTTAATTTTAATGCTTTTTCTAAATTAATAGAAAATGACTCATTAACTTTTACATTAAAAGAATTAAATCAATTATTAATGAATCAAAATTATACTAATCTGTATCTTAATGTTTTAGGAGAACATATAGTTGAAATTTCTGAAAGAACAGAACGAATTTACTCTGTTATTCAGAATTTATCAATAGATAAAAATGTTAAAAATAACAATGAAAATATAGATAAAATTGTTATTCAATCACATCTTCAACCTCCTCCTGAAATTAAAGATTTTATTTTAAAACCTAAGAAAGACTTGGAGAAATTAATTGAAGAAAAATTTAAAGGTTTAAAAATAAATACATTAGAACATGATATGTCTAATACAATTGGAACTGGTAATCATAATGATACAGTTAAATTTGAATTAAATAGAATTAAAAAATATGCTGATCGTCCTACTCAGCAAAATTATTACTATAGGAGACCTTCCCCTATGGATACTCTTCATGAGGAACAAGAATATGTTATTAATAATAGCTATTCGAGTAAACATATTTATGAGTGGAACTTGATGGTTCTTGTTGATAAACAAATTTATAGTATGATACATAGAATGCTTATGTATAGTACTATATGTAAATCTTCAGTATCTTGATAAAAATATTGCAAAAATGATAATTGCAGATTTCTGAGTCAACTTAAAGGTTGGTGGGATAATTATTTAAGTTTGGCTGATAAAGATCATATTTTGAACATGGTTAAACAAGAAAATAATAATGATGTAGAAAATGTAATTTATACATTAGTTACTACAATTCTTGAACATTTCACAGGAAGAATTTCTGATAATTGTGAAAATATTCGAACTCTTTTACAAAATCTTAGGTGTAAAACACTAACAGATTTTCGTTGGTATAAAGATACTTTTCTTAATAGAGTTATGGAACTACCAGAAAGTAATAACTCTCATTGGAAATCCAAATTTATTGATGGTTTACCTTATTTATTTGCAGAAAAGGTTAGGAAAAATTTAAGAAAAGATTTTCTTAATATTCCTTACGATGATTATACTTATGGTAAATTGATAGGTACAATCATACAAGAAGGTTTAGCCCTTTGTAATGAAATAAAATTAAATCAACAAATTAAAAGACAGAATTTATCTGAGAAATCACAATTAGGTAGATTTTGTGATCAATTTGGTATGGATATGCCATCTTCTTCTAAAACATCTTTAAAAGATAGGAAGAAAGATAAAACAGAAAAATCTTCTGATTCTTTTTATAAAAATAAAAAGAAAAAGAATTATTCTAAAAAGAAATTAGAAAAAAGAGAATTTAAGAAAAATAATAAGACAGATAAAACTTGTTTTAAATGTGGTAAGATTGGTCATTATGCTAATCGATGTAAATTAAAAAAGAAAATTGATAATTTACAAAATGAAGAATTGAAACTAAGTCTTTCAAAAATTCTTATTAATTCAGAAAATGAAAAATCTTCTTCTGAAAATTCTGAAGATTCATCAGAAAATGATATGACAGAATTAATTAATGAATCATTAATTTCTTCCGACATACGATATCGTGTTGTAAGTCATGTATACGAATATTCAATGTATAAAACATGATAAAGAAGAAGGAGAAGAATTTTATAAAATTCTATCACAATTTAAAGATTTAGAATTAAATGTTTTAACTAATAATAATATTTTTGAATTTCTTAAATTAATTAAAGACCGGAGCTTTTTCTAAGTTAATTGATAATATTGATCGATCCATCATCTTCTAATTTTGATGAATCAAAAGAAATAAAAACTTCTCAAGAATCTTATTCTATGAGTAATGTTTTAAAAATGTTAAAAGAAAAACAATCAGTGGAGAAACCAACCACAATGATTGAACTTTCAAAAGAAATAATTTATTTAAAACAAGAGATAAATAAATTAAAAATGCTAATAAAAATTTAGAAGAAAGAATCTACTTCTTGAATATCGAAAGTGAATTTAATGTTGAACCTAGTTACAGTTTGCAGGATTTATCGTCTATATTAGAACAGGATAATTTCTTAAATAAACTAAGTATTATTTTTTCACAAAAATGGTATGTAAAAATTAATTTACTAATAAACAATTCTTATAAACGAGAATTAATTGCATTAATAGGCGATTAGTGCGAGATATGAATGTGATACAAGAATGATTGATTTCTACTAAATATTTTGAAAAAACTACAATGATAATTTAGATAAATGCTGGTGGTGAAAAACTTGATATAAAGTTTAAATTACCTAAAGCATATATTTGCAAAGATAATGTTTGCATTCCTACCAGTTTTTTACTTGTTAAAAATATAACTAGTCAAGTTATACTTGGAACACCTTTTATTGAAAAAATATATCCTTTAAGTAAAATTGATACTAAAGGTATAATAGGTCATTTTGAAGATAAAGAAATAAAATTTGATTTTATTACTAAGCCTATACCAAATGTTCTTAATCAAATTAAAGATTTAATAGATCAAAAGAATTTACAATTAAATTTCTTAAAACAAGAAATTAATATATCAACTATTGATGAAAAGCTTTTAAATTCAAAGCTTAAAGAAAAAATTGATAATTTATTTCATAGATTTTCTATTGAAATCTGTAATGATCATCCTAATGCTTTTTGGGATAGAAAAAGACATATTGTTGAACTTCCTTATGAGGAAGATTTTTATGAAAAGAAAATTACGACAAAGGCTCGACACTTATCAAATGAACTCAGAATATTTAGAATATTGTAAAAAAGAAATTGAGTCTCTTTTACAAAAAGGTTTAATAAAACCATCTAAATCTTCATGGTCATGTACTGCTTTTTATGTTAATAAACATAGTGAAATTGAAAGAGGTGTACCTCGTATGGTTATAAATTATAAACCATTAAATAAAATTTTAAAATGGATAAGATCACCTATTCCTAATAAAAAGGATTTATTAGATAGACTTTATAATTCTATCATATTTTCTAAATTTGATTTAAAATCTGGATATTGGCAAATTCAGATAGCTGAAAAAGATCAATATAAGACAGCTTTTAATGTTCCTTTTGGACATCACGAATGGAGAGTAATGCCATTTGGATTAAAAAATGCTCCTTCTGAATTTCAGAAAATAATGAATGATATATTTATTCCTTATAGTAAATTTATCATTGTTTATATTGATGATATTTTAGTATTTTCAAAAACAATTGAAAATCATTTTAAACACTTAGAGATTTTTAGAAAAATTGTAATACAAAATGGATTGGTTATATCTAAACCTAAGATGTCTTTATTTCAGACAAAAATTAGATTCTTAGGACATAATATTGAAAAGGGAAATATTATTCCAATTCAGCGTAGTATTGAGTTTGCTTCAAAATTTCCAGATATAATTCTGGATAAAACTCAATTCTGAGATTTACAAGCGATCTTAATTATGTATCGCTTATTATAAAGACTTAGCCAAGGATCTTCGCTTATCTTATATGATAGATTAAAAAGAACCAAAACCTTAAGTCCGATCAAAGATATCGATGATCTTTGTAAAAATAATTAAAACAAAAGTAGCTAATTTACCCTGTTTAATGCTAGCTAATCCCATATGGGATAAAATAATTGAAACAGATGCTTCAGACATAGGGTTTGGAGGAATTTTAAAACAGATTTGTCCAAATACAAAACAAGTATATCTTGTTAGATTTTATTCTGGTAATTGGAATACCGGTCAGAAGAATTATTCTGCAGTAGCAAAAGAAATTTTAGCTATTGTTAAATGTGTTTTAAAATTTCAAGATGATTTATATAATAAGAAATTTCTTATTTATCTGATTGTAAATCACTAAATTTATGTTTAATAAAGATTTTAAACATGATGTTTCTAAACAAATGTTTTGCTAGGTGGCAAGCTCATTTAGCCCTTTTGATTTTGATATTATTCATATAAAAGGTGAAGATAATAGTCTTCCGATTTCTTAACACGTGAATATTTGCAGGCATGAGTTCTTTCTACAGAGGAAGGGGGTTTTACTCATCTATCGTGGCGAGAGGGACGAGGTAATATCCTTGTTCAACATGGTAATAGAACATTAATATCGAAAATATTTACGGATCTTCAGTCGAGAATAACAATTTCGATAAAATATACCAAAATTCTTGGAATATAAGAAAATGAAAGGAAGGCTAAAGCCCTTTGGAGAAATACCTTCATATGCGAATGTTGTGATATCGGAAGAAGAAGATATTACTTCTTATCAAGAAAATGAAAAACAAGGAATTATATTCCTTATTGAATATGATGATTATATCAAAAAGAAGAATGATCCATGGTCATTAATGGAAAAATATTTGGATAATAATCCATTTACGACAATCGCTTATAAGCAATGAGCATATTATGAAAATATTTTGAAAGCTTACGAATGTGAAATAACACATTTCATGGCTAATGATCGGAAGGAATATACCTTGATAAAATTATTATAAAAGAATTTATCTCCCAAATGAATGGGGATTATCTTTATTTAAAGAAAAGAATATCTTTTCAAGAAAAAATATTGCTATAAAATATAATTATTGGGATTATATCCAAGCTTTTACAAATGTTTTCTTATATGAAAATAGAAAGCAAAAACATACTTGGTTTGTTAAAGTATGTCCAGAAGTATATAAACATCTGGAATATATACCAAATTGGTTTCAACAATGGTGGTTAATACATGGACCTTCTATAAAAATTTTACCAGAAGAGTTCAAAGAATTATATTTACATTGGGTAGATATTTAGGATGAAATTTTTATAGAAGGTCCATGTATTAACCACCATTGTTGAAACCAATTTGGTATATATTCCAGATGTTAAGAAATCAGGAAGACTATTATGGGAATTATACAATCTAGTCTGGCACATGGTCCAGTATATTTTGATGTTTATCCTAACTTACAATTATCTTTATCTGATATTAACATTCTTGACTCTTTGACAATGAATGTTAAAACGCATGGATATAATTATGCTACTGAATCAGAAATGGATGCTAATTTTTAAATGGATTTTACACCAAAAATAGATTTCAGTCCAGGTTCACTGGCAAGAAATAGAATTAAAAATGAATTTAAATTAGAAAGATGGAAACCTTTTAGAGATTGGTTTTTTGAAAACATTTCAAGTGAAGATAGAAATTATTATCAAAATATCTTTGGACCGTGTGCCGAGACTAGATTGTATAATTCCCATAAGAGACTTTTTCCAATCTAAATTTCTACCATCTCAGAGGCAAACAATAAAACTTTCTCGGAAGATTTTCAAAGTGTAAGTGGTTTAAAAGCAATTTGAACTAAACCAATATGTAAAAACTTATGAGTTTTTCTGTAAGGATAAATATCCTTTTCACTAAGTAATTTAATTACCATTTCTTCATTATTTAAAGAGATAGATTCTTCTGAGGTTTTAACAATTTGTTTCAAACCTAATTTTTCGAATGTACCCAATTGATAAATAGTTTTTGGTTCTATCCTAGGGATAGTCCATTTATTAAGTAAATCCAGATTTCTGGGTAACTCAAATTCTTGTGTAATAGAATTTTTCATTCTATCTGTATTTCTTATCATTTTATGAGAAAGTGTTAAAATATAACCAAAGATAAGAATAAATACTGCCATGTCTCTGATACCAAAGTGTAAGATGAGGTATACATGAATTGATGTCAGGATAGGCATATTTACGAGAAAAAGGAAATCCGTCATGAAATCATATAACAAAATGGAATGTTTACTTAACCGATTCCGTCTATAAATAGTATACTTTAAACCATTGTAAAAGCCAACAACCCTAAACGCCACACCTGGGCTAAAGCGGGTATAAAAGGCTACAATGTCATAAAGTTTTATTTATGCCAGAAAGGATTAAAACCTTGTTATACGATTAAAGCCAGAATTCATCTCAACCCCTGAACATACATGTATACATCCTAATTAAATTCCAAGACCAATCTGTATTTAAAATTATCTTCCCATTATATTTTAACACTTATAATCTTTTAGCCTGTCATTAGGCTAAATCAAAATTATTAAATTAAAAATTAAACAAAACAAAAATAAAAAAAAACTTACAAATTCACAAAGTTGTAACCAATACAAACAAACTTTTAATCAAACTAGAGATTTGTTACAAGAGGAGAGAAAGAAAGAAAGGCGAGACAATTCTCCAGCGTAATTTACATTTAAGCTTATGAGCTTATTTATAGGAAATCCAAAGCGACAAAAAAACTTTTCAAATAGTAAAAACGCATTTATTGCTCTGATGGCGCCAAAAATTCACGATGATCGGTAAAAGTGAACGATGAATTTCATTGTTCATGTCCGCCTTAATAGTGCCAAAAATTATTTTTGATAACGTCGATCTTGACTTCAATCTTTGATGTCACTGGTGATGCAATAAAGCGATGTGATTTAATCTTCGTCAATTTTTTCCTTTTCCAATTCTTCTAGTTGTTTCATGAAATGATGAACATCTTGATCAATATCTCGCATTGGGATCTTGTGCATCTTACCGCCATATTTGTAGAAGAAGCCATAGACGATATCGATTTTAGATCAAAGAAATCGCAACTATTAAACCCAAAATTCTTTAATAGATCTTTTCTCGATCTCTTTCATAAATTTCGACAAGATTTCTTGTTTTGAGACAATTCCTTTGATCTTGACTTTCTGTCAAATTTTTCAAAGGACTCTGATGCTTCTATTACAAGCGACTTCTAATTGTTCATCCGTCAATTCTTCTAAATAGCTAATTTTAGCTGTGATTTCTTGGAATAATTCATCACCAAATATTTGACCTGTTTGTGGATCTTTTTTCGACAATTTTGTCCAAAATTTTGAAAAATAATATCCTTTTTAAACATGGTAAATTATCTGTAGATATATCTACAATAGGTGACCATTTCAAAATCCAAGGAATAGAAAATTCCAAAAAGAAATGTAATGAACCAGAGCATTCTATTAAATGTCCTTGCTCATTTAAATCTGAAATCTTGGGAGAAATATCTACCCAATGTAAATATAATTTTTGAACTCTTCTGGTAAATTTTTTTATAGAAGGTCCATGTATTAACCACCATTGTTGAAACCAATTTGGTATATATTCCGAGATGTTTATATACTTACTGACATACTTTAACAAACCAAGTATGTTTTTGCTTTCTATTTTCATATAAGAAAACATTTGTAAAAGCTTGGATATAATCCCAATAATTATATTTTATAGCAATATTTTTCTTGAAAAAGATATTCTTTTCTTTAAATAAAGATAATCCCCATTCATTTGGGAGATAAATTCTTTTATAATAATTTTATGAAGGTATATTCCTTCCGATCATTAGCCATGAAATGTGTTATTTCACATTCAGAAGCTTTCAAAATATTTTCATAATATGCTCGCTGCTTATAAGCAGTTGCCGTAAATGGATTATTATCCAAATATTTTTCCATTAATGACCATGGGTCATTCTTCTTTTGATATAATCATCATATTCAATAAGGAATATAATTCTTGTTTATCATTTTCTTGATAAGAAGTAATATCTTCTTCTTCCGATATCACAACATTCGCATATGAAGGTATTTTCTACAGTGGCTTTAGCCTTCCCTTTCATTTTCTTATATTCCAAGAATTCGTGGTATATTTTATCGTAATTATTATTTCGACTGTAAGATCCGTAAATATTTTACGATATTAATGTTCTATTACCATGTTGAACAAGGATATTACCTCGTCCCTCTCCGCCACGATAGGGAGTAAAACCCCTTCTCTAGAAGAAGAACTCATGCCTGCAAATATTCACGTGTTAAGAAATCAGAAGACTATTATCTTCACCTTTATATGAATAATATCAAAATCAAAAGGGCTAAATGAGCTTGCCACCTAGCAAACATTTGTTTAGAAACATCATGTTTAAAATCTTTATTAAACATAAATTTAGTTTGATTTACAATCTGTATAAATAAGAAATTTCTTATTATATAAATCATCTTGAAATTTTAAACCACATTTAACAATAGCTAAAATTTCTTTTGCTACTGCAGAATAATTCTTCTGACCGGTATTCCATTTACCAGAATAAAATCTAACAAGATATACTTGTTTTGTATTTGGACAAATCTGTTTTAAAATTCCTCCAAACCCTATGTCCAAGCATCTGTTTCAATTATTTTATCCTATATGGGATTAGCTAGCATTAAACAGGTAAATTAGCTACTTTTGTTTTAATTATTTTACAAAGACATCGATATCTTTGATCGGACAAGAGTTTTGGTTCTTTTTTAATCTATCATATAAGATAGCAAGATCATCCTTGGCTAAGTCTTTATAATAAGCGAGATACATAATTAAGATCGCTAGAAATCAGAATTGAGTTTTATCCAGATTATATCCGGAAATTTTGAAGCAAACTCAATACTACGCTGAATTGGAATAATATTTCCTTTTCAATATTATGTCCTAAGAATCTAATTTTGTGCGAAATAAAGACATCTTAGGTTTAGATATAACCAATCCATTTTGTATTACAATTTTTCTAAAAATCTCTAAGTGTTTAAAATGATTTTCAATTGTTTTTGAAAATACTAAAATATCATCAATATAAACAATGATAAATTCACTATAAGGAATAAATATATCATTCATTATTTTTCAAATTCGGAAGAGATTTTTAATCCAAATGGCATTACTCTCCATTCGTAATGTCCAAAAGGAACATTAAAAGTTTATCTTATATTGATCTTTTAAATTTATCTGAATTTGCCAATATCCAGATTTTAAATCAAATTTAGAAAATATGATAGAATTATAAAGTCTATCTAATAAATCCTTTTATTAGGAATAGGTGATCTTATCCATTTTAAAATTTTATTTAATGGTTTATAATTTATAACCATCAGGTACACCTCTTTCAATTTCACTATGTTTATTAACATAAAAGAAGATACATGACCATGAAGATTTAGATGGTTTTATTAAACCTTTTTGTAAAAGAGACTCAATTTCTTTTTTACAATATTCTAAAATATTCGAGTTCATTTGACAAGGTCGAGCCTTTGTCGTAATTTTCTTTTCATCAAAATCTTCCTCATAAGGAAGTTCAACAATATGTTTTTCTATCCCCAAAAGCATTAGGATGATCATTCTGATTTCAATAGAAAATCTATGAAATAAATTATCAATTTTTCTTTAAGCTTTGAATTTAAAAGCTTTTCATCAATAGTTGATATATTAATTTCTTGTTTTAAGAAATTTAATTGTAAATTCTTTTGATCTATTAAATCTTTAATTTGATTAAGAACATTTGGTATATAGCTTACAGTAATAAAATCAAATTTTATTTCTTTATCTTCAAAATGACCTATTATACCTTTAGTATCAATTTTACTTAAAGGATATATTTTTTCAATAAAAGGTGTTCCAAGTATAACTTGACTAGTTATATTTTTAACAAGTAAAAAACTGGTAGGAATGCAAACATTATCTTTGCAAATATATACTTTAGGTAATTTAAACTTTATATCAAGTTTTTCACCACCAAAGATACTAAGTGTCATTTAGCTTTTTTCAAAATATTTAGTAGAATCAATCCTTCTTGTATCACATTCATATCTGCACTAATCATCTATTAATGCAATTAATTCTCATTTATAAGAATTGTTTATTAGTAAATTAATTTTTACATACCATTTTTGTGAAAAAATAATACTTAGTTTATTTAAGAAATTATCCTGTTTCTAATATGTAGCGATAAATCTGCAAACTGTAACTAGGTTCAACATTAGAATTCACTTTCGATATTCAAGAAGTAGGATTCTTTCTTCTAAATTTTTATTAGCATTTTTTAATTTATTTATCTCTTGTTTTAAATAAATTATTTCTTTTGAAAGTTCAATCATTGTGGTTGGTTTCTCCACTGATTGTTTTTCTTTTAACATTTTTAAAACATTACTCATAGAATAAGATTCTTGAGAAGTTTTTATTTCTTTTGATTCATCAAAATTAGAAGATGATGGATCAGACTGAATATTATCAATTAACTTAGAGCGAAGCTCCGGGTCTTTAATTAATTTAAGAAATTCAAAAATATTATTATTAGTTAAAACATTTAATTCTAAATCTTTAAATTGTGATAGAATTTTATAAAATTCTTCTCCTTCTTCTTTATCATGTTTTATACATTGAATATTCTGTATACATGACTTACAACACGTATCTGTGTTAGAAGAAATTAATGATTCATTAATTAATTCTGTCATATCATTTTCTGATGAATCTTCAGAATTTTCAGAAGAAGATTTTTCATTTTCTGAATTAATAAGAATTTTTGAAAGACTTAGTTTCAATTCTTCATTTTGTAAATTATCAATTTTCTTTTTTAATTTACATTGATTAGCATAATGACCAATCTTACCACATTTAAAACAAGTTTTATCTGTCTTATTATTTTTCTTAAATTCTCTTTTTTCTAATTTCTTTTTAGAATAATTCTTTTTCTTTTTATTTTTATAAAAAGAATCAGAAGATTTTTCTGTTTTATCTTTCTTCCTATCTTTTAAAGATGTTTTAGAAGAAGATGGCATATCCATACCAAATTGATCACAAAATCTACCTAATTGTGATTTCTCGGATAAATTACATCTTTTAATTTGTTGATTTAATTTTATTTCATTACTGGCTAAACCTTCTTGTATGATTGTGCTATCAATTTACCATAAGTATAATCATCGTAAGGAATATTAAGAAAATCTTTTCTTAAATTTTTCCTAACCTTTTCTGCAAATAAATAAGGTAAACCATCAATAAATTTGGATTTCCAATGAGAGTTATTACTTTCTGGTAGTTCCATAACTCTATTAAGAAAAGTATCTTTATACCAACGAAAATCATTAGTGTTTTACACCTAAGATTTTGTAAAAGAGTTCGAATATTTTCACAATTATCGTAAATTCTTCCGTGAAATGTTCAAGAATTGTAGTAACTAATGTATAAATTACATTTTCTACAACATTATTATTTTCTTGTTTAACCATGTTCAAAATATGATCTTTATATCCAAACTTAAATAATTATCCCACCAACCTTTAAGTTGACTGTAAATCACTGCAATTATCATTTTTGCAATATTTTTATCAAGATTACTGCGAAGATTTACATATAGTACTATACATAAGCATTCTATGTTTCATACTATAAATTTGTTTATCATTGCAAGAACCATGAGTTCCACTCATAAATATGTTTACTCCGAATAGCTATTATTAATAACATATTCTTGTTCCTCATGAAGAGTATCCATGGGGAAGGTCTCTCATATAATAATAATTTTCTTTGAGTAGGACGATCAACATATTTTTAATTCTATTTAATTCAAATTTAATCTGTATCATTATGATTACTAAGTCCAATTGTATTAGACATATCATGTTCTAATGTATTTATTTTTAAACCTTTAAATTTTTCTTCAATTAATTTCTCCAAGTCTTTCTTAGGTTTTAAAATAAAATTTTTAATTTCAGGAGGAGGTTGAAGATGTGATTGAATAACAATTTTATCTATATTTTCATTGTTATTTTTAACATTTTTATCTATTGATAAATTACGAATAACAGAGTAAATTGTTCATTCTTCAGAAATTTCAACTATCTCATTCTTCTAAAACATTAAGATCTGATTAGTATAATTTTGATTCATTAATAATTGATTTAATTCTTTTAATGTAAAAGTTAATGAGTCATTTTCTATTAATTTAGAAAAAGCATTAAAATTAAGTATTTTACCACTTTTCTCTATAGAAAAAGCCTATTGCGGAGGATATATACCTTTCATAAATTTTCCTCCTTCTAATTTAAAATCACGTTCAATTATACATAAATAATCTTGAACATATATGGAAACAAACCAAGGAATAAAAGTTATTATTTTATTTTCTTTTTCAAGAAAACTATAAATTCATTTTGATAATATTCTAAATATTCTGAGTTCATTTGACAAGGTCGAGCCTTTGTCGTAATTTTCTTTTCATCAAAATCTTCCTCATAAGGAAGTTCAACAATATGTCTTTTTCTATCCCAAAAAGATTAGGATGATCATTCTGATTTCAATAGAAAATCTATGAAATAAATTATCAATTTTTTCTTTAAGCTTTGAATTTAAAAGCTTTTCATCAATAGTTGATATATTAATTTCTTGTTTTAAGAAATTTAATTGTAAATTCTTTTGATCTATTAAATCTTTAATTTGATTAAGAACATTTGGTATAGGCTTAGTAATAAAATCAAATTTTATTTCTTTATCTTCAAAATGACCAATTATACCTTTAGTATCAATTTTACTTAAAGGATATATTTTTTCAATAAAAGGTGTTCCAAGTATAACTTGACTAGTTATATTTTTAACAAGTAAAAAACTGGTAGGAATGCAAACATTATCTTTGCAAATATATGCTTTAGGTAATTTAAACTTTATATCAAGTTTTTCACCACCAGCATGACTAAGTGTCATTGTAGTTTTTTCAAAATATTTAGTAGGAATCAATCCTTCTTTTATCACATTCATATCTGCACCACTGTCTATTAATGCAATTAATTCTCGTTTATAAGAATTGTTTATTAGTAAATTAATTTTTACATACCATTTTTGTGAAAAAATAATACTTAGTTTATTTAAGAAATTATCCTGTTTCTAATATGAGCGATAAATCGCAAGAAACTGTAACCAGGTTCAACATTAAATTCACTTTCGATATTCAAGAAGTAGGATTCTTTCTTCTAAATTTTTATTAGCATTTTTTAATTTATTTATCTCTTGTTTTAAATAAATTATTTCTTTTGAAAGTTCAATCATTGTGGTTGGTTTCTCCACTGATTGTTTTTCTTTTAGCATTTTTAAAATATTACTCATAGAATAAGATTTTTGAGAAGTTTTTATTTCTTTTGATTCATCAAAATTAGAAGATGATGGATCAGACTGAATATTATCAATTAACTTAGAGCGAAGCTCCAGGTCTTTAATTAATTTAAGAAATTCAAAAATATTATTATTAGTTAAAACATTTAATTCTAAATCTTTAAATTGTGATAGAATTTTATAAAATTCTTCTCCTTCTTCTTTATCATGTTTTATACATTGAATATTCTGTATACATGACTTACAACACGTATCTGTGTCAGAAGAAATTAATGATTCATTAATTAATTCTGTCATATCATTTTCTGATGAATCTTCAGAATTTTCAGAAGAAGATTTTTCATTTTCTGAATTAATAAGAATTTTTGAAAGACTTAGTTTCAATTCTTCATTTTGTAAATTATCAATTTTCTTTTTTAATTTACATCGATTAGCATAATGACCAATCTTACCACATTTAAAACAAGTTTTATACATGCCTTATTATTTTTCTTAAATTCTCTTTTTCTAATTTCTTTTTTGAATAATTCTTTTTATTTTTATTTTTATAAAAAGAATCAGAAGATTTTTCTGTTTTATCTTTCTTCCTATCTTTTAAAGATGTTTTAGAAGAAGATGGCATATCCATACCAAATTGATCACAAAATCTACCTAATTGTGATTTCTCAGATAAATTCTGTCTTTTAATTTGTTGATTTAATTTTATTTCATTACAAAGGGCTAAAACTTCTTGTATGATTGTACCTATCAATTTACCATAAGTATAATCATCGTAAGGAATATTAAGAAAATCTTTTCTTAAATTTTTCCTAACCTTTTCTGCAAATAAATAAGGTAAACCATCAATAAATTTGGATTTCCAATGAGAGTTATTACTTTCACGGTAGTTCATAACTCTATTAAAAAGTATCTTTATACCAACGAAAATCTGTTAGTGTTTTTACACCTAAGATTTTGTAAAAGAGTTCGAATATTTTCACAATTATCAGAAATTCTTCCTGTGAAATATTCAAGAATTATAGTAACTAATGTATAAATTACATTTTCTACAACATTATTATTTTCTTGTTTAACCATGTTCAAAATATGATCTTTATCACCAAACTTAAATAATTATCCCACCAACCTTTAAGTTGACACAGTAAATCTCTGCAATTATCATTTTTGCAATATTTTTATCGATATTACGAAGATTTACATATAAGTACTATACATAAGCATTCATGTATCATACTATAAATTTGTTTATCAGTGCAACCATCAAGGTTCCACTCATAAATATGTTTACATGAATAGCTATTATTAATAACATATTCTTGTTCCTCATGAAGAGTATCCATAGGGGAAGGTCTCCTATAGTAATAATTTTCTTTGAGTAGAGACGATCAAGATATTTTTAATTCTATTTAATTCAAATTTAACTGTATCATTATGATTACTGAGTTCAATTGTATTAGACATATCATGTTCTAATGTATTTATTTTTAAACCTTTAAATTTTTCTTCAATTAATTTCTCCAAGTCTTTCTTAGGTTTTAAAATAAAATCTTTAATTTCAGGAGGAGGTTGAAGATGTGATTGAATAACAATTTTATCTATATTTTCATTGTTATTTTTAACATTTTTATCTATTGATAAATTACGAATAATGAGTAAATTGTTCATTCTTTTGAAATTTCAACTATCTGTTCTCCTAAAACATTAAGATACATATTAGTATAATTTTGATTCATTAATAATTGATTTAATTCTTTTAATGTAAAAGTTAATGAGTCATTTTCTATTAATTTAGAAAAAGCATTAAAATTAAGTATTTTACCACTTTTCTCTATAGAAAAAGCCTGTTGCGGAGGATATATACCTTTCATAAATTTTCCTCCTTCTAATTTAAAATCACGTTCAATTATACATAAATAATCTTGAACATATATGGAAACAAACCAAGGAATAAAAGTTATTATTTTATTTTCTTTTTCAAGAAAACTATAAAATTCATTTTGATAATAATTTCTATCTTCACTTGAAATGTTTTCAAAAAACCAATCTCTAAAAGGTTTCCATCTTTCTAATTTAAATTCATTTTTAATTCTATTTCTTGCCAGTGAACCTGGACTGAAATCTATTTTTGGTGTAAAATCCATTTAAAAATTAGCATCCATTTCTGATTCAGTAGGATCTCTGAATCATTTACACCTTTAACTATATTATTTTTATCTAAAGAAAGATTTTTAACATAATTTTCTCTTATTTGAGAAGAAGTATCAACTTCTCGTAATTGAGAAGTAGAAGCCCTAGTGGGTTCATAAGGCATTTGAATATTTTCAAATGGAGAAATAAAAGATCTCATAGAAGATGATCTTGATATATTTCTTGGAATATTTTCCAATTGTGAATTCATTATGACAGAAATGTTTCCAAAGTGTAGGATGAGGTATACATGAATTGATGTCAGGATAGGCATATTTACGAGAAAAAGGAAATCCGTCATGAAATCATATAACAAAATGGAATGTTTACTTAACCGATTCCGTCTATAAATAGTATACTTTAAACCATTGTAAAAGCCAACAACCCTAAACGCCACACCTGGGCTAAAGCGGGTATAAAAGGCTACAATGTCATAAAGTTTTATTTATGCCAGAAAGGATTAAAACCTTGTTATACGATTAAAGCCAGAATTCATCTCAACCCCTGAACATACATGTATACATCCTAATTAAATTCCAAGACCAATCTGTATTTAAAATTATCTTCCCATTATATTTTAACACTTATAATCTTTTAGCCTGTCATTAGGCTAAATCAAAATTATTAAATTAAAAATTAAACAAAACAAAAATAAAAAAAACTTACAAATTCACAAAGTTGTAACCAATACAAACAAACTTTTATTCAAACTAGGGATTTGTTACAAGAGGAGAGAAAGAAAGAAAGGCGAGACAATTCTCCAGCGTAATTTACATTTAAGCTTTTGAGCTTATTTATAGGAAATCCAGCAAAAACGACAAAAAAACTTTTCAAATAGTAAAAACGCATTTATTGCTTCGAATGCGCCAAAAATTCACGATGATCGGTAAAAATGAAGCGATAATTTATTGTTCATATGCATAATAGTGCCAAAAATTATTTTTGATAACGTCGATCTTGACTTCAATCTTGATGTCATGGTGATGCAAAAAAGCGATGTGATTTAATCTTCGTCAATTTTTTCCTTTTCCAATTCTTCTAGTTGTTTCATGAAATGATGAACATCTTGATCAATATCTGCATTGGGATCTTGTGCATCTTACGCCATATTTGTAGAAGAAGCCATAGGCGATATCGATTTTAGATCAAACAAAGCGCAACTATTAAACCCAAAATTCTTTAATAGATCTTTTCCGATCTCTTTCATAAATTCGACAAGATTTCTTGTTTTGAGACAATTCCTTTGATCTTGACTTTCTGTCACAAATTTTTCAAAGGACTCGTATGCTTCTATTACAAGCGACTTCTAATTGTTCATCCGTCAATTCTTTAAATAGCTAATTTTATTTGTGATTTCTTGGAATAATTCATCACCAAATATTTGACCTGTTTGTGGATCTTTTTTCGACAATTTTGTCCAAAATTTTGAAAAATATTTTCTTTTTAAACATGGTAAATTATCTGTAGATATATCTACAATAGGTGACCATTTCAAAATCCAAGGAATAGAAAATTCCAAAAAGAAATGTAATGAACCAGAGCATTCTATTAAATGTCCTTGCTCATTTAAATCTGAAATCTTGGGAGAAATATCTACCCAATGTAAATATAATTCTTTGAACTCTTCTGGTAAAATTTTTATAGAAGGTCCATGTATTAACCACCATTGTTGAAACCAATTTGGTATATATTAGAGATGTTTATATACTTACGGACATACTTTAACAAACCAAGTATGTTTTGCTTTCTATTTTCATATAAGAAAACATTTGTAAAAGCTTGGATATAATCCCAATAATTATATTTTATAGCAATATTTTTTTCTTGAAAAAGATATTCTTTTTCTTTAAATAAAGATAATCCCCATTCATTTGGGAGATAAATTCTTTTATAATAATTTTCTTGAAGGTATATTCTTCCGATCATTAGCCATGAAATGTGTTATTTCACATTCGAGAGCTTTCAAAATATTTTCATAATATGCTCATTGCTTATAAGCGATTTGCCGTAAATGGATTATTATCCAAATATTTTTCCATTAATGACCATGGGTCATTCTTCTTTTGATATAATCATCATATTCAATAAGGAATATAATTCCTTGTTTTTCATTTTCTTGATGATAAGTAATATCTTCTTCTTCCGATATCACAACATTCGCATATGAAGGTATTTCTCCAAAGTGGCTTTAGCCTTCCTTTCATTTTCTTATATTCCAAGAATTCTTGGTATATTTTATCGTAAATTATTATTACGACTAGAAGATCGAAATATTTTACGATATTAATGTTCTATTACCATGTTGAACAAGGATATTACCTCGTCCCCCTTTGCCACGATAGGGAGTAAAACCCCCCCTTCCTCTAGAAGAAGAACTCATGCCTGCAAATATTCACGTGTTAAGAAATCAGGAAGACTATTATCTTCACCTTTTATATGAATAATATCAAAATCAAAAGGGGCTAAATGAGCTTGCCATCTAGCAAACATTTGTTTAGAAACATCATGTTTAAAATCTTTATTAAACATAAATTTAGCTGATTTACAATCTGTATAAATAAGAAATTTCTTATTATATAAATCATCTTGAAATTTTAAAACACATTTAACAATAGCTAAAATTTCTTTTGCTACTGCAGAATAATTCTTCTGACCGGTATCAATTTACCATAAGTATAATCATCGTAAGGAATATTAAGAAAATTTTTTCTTAAATTTTTCCTAACCTTTTCTGCAAATAAATAAGGTAAACCATCAATAAATTTGGATTTCCAATGAGAGTTATTACTTTCTGGTAGTTCCATAACTCTATTAAGAAAAGTATCTTTATACCAACGAAAATCTGTTAGTGTTTTACACCTAAGATTTTGTAAAAGAGTTCGAATATTTTCACAATTATCAGAAATTCTTCCTGTGAAATGTTCAAGAATTGTAGTAACTAATGTATAAATTACATTTTCTACAACATTATTATTTTCTTGTTTAACCATGTTCAAAATATGATCTTTATCAGCCAAACTTAAATAATTATCCCACCAACCTTTAAGTTGACCTGTAAATCCTGCAATTATCATTTTTGCAATATTTTTATCAGTATTACCTGAAGATTTACATATAGTACTATACATAAGCATTCTATGTATCATACTATAAATTTGTTTATCAGCGCAACCATCAAGGTTCCACTCATAAATATGTTTACCTGAATAGCTATTATTAATAACATATTCTTGTTCCTCATGAAGAGTATCCATAGGGGAAGGTCTCCTATAGTAATAATTTTGCTGAGTAGGACGATCAGCATATTTTTTAATTCTATTTAATTCAAATTTAACTGTATCATTATGATTACCAGTTCCAATTGTATTAGACATATCATGTTCTAATGTATTTATTTTTAAACCTTTAAATTTTTCTTCAATTAATTTCTCAAGTCTTTCTTAGGTTTTAAAATAAAATCTTTAATTTCGAGGAGGAGGTTGAAGATGTGATTGAATAACAATTTTATCTATATTTTCATTGTTATTTTTAACATTTTTATCTATTGATAAATTCGAATAATGAGTAAATTAGTTACGTTCTTTCAGAAATTTCAACTATCTGTTCTCCTAAAACATTAAGATACTGATTAGTATAATTTTGATTCATTAATAATTGATTTAATTCTTTTAATGTAAAGTTAATGAGTCATTTTCTATTAATTTAGAAAAAGCATTAAAATTAAGTATTTTACCACTTTTCTCTATAGAAAAGCCTTATATGTGGAGGATATATACCTTTCATAAATTTTCCTCCTTCTAATTTAAAATCACGCTCAATTATACATAAATAATCTTGAACATATATGAAACAAACCAAGGAATAAAAGTTATTATTTTATTTTCTTTTTCAAGAAAACTATAAAATTCATTTTGATAATAATTTCTATCTTCACTTGAAATGTTTTCAAAAAACCAATCTCTAAAAGGTTTCCATCTTTCTAATTTAAATTCATTTTTAATTCTATTTCTTGCCAGTGAACCTGGACTGAAATCTATTTTTGGTGTAAAATCCATTTAAAAATTAGCATCCATTTCTGATTCAGTAGGATCCTCTGAATCATTTACACCTTTAACTATATTATTTTTATCTAAAGAAAGATTTTTAACATAATTTTCTCTTATTTGAGAAGAAGTATCAACTTCTCGTAATTGAGAAGTAGAAGCCCTAGTGGGTTCATAAGGCATTTGAATATTTTCAAATGGAGAAATAAAAGATCTCATAGAAGATGATCTTGATATATTTCTTGGAATATTTTCCAATTGTGAATTCATTATGACAGAAATGTTTCCAAAGTGTAGGATGAGGTATACATGAATTGATGTCAGGATAGGCATATTTACGAGAAAAAGGAAATCCGTCATGAAATCATATAACAAAATGGAATGTTTACTTAACCGATTCCGTCTATAAATAGTATACTTTAAACCATTGTAAAAGCCAACAACCCTAAGCGCCACACAGGCTAAAAGCGGGTATAAAGGCTACAATGTCATAAAGTTTTATTTATGCGAGAAAGGATTAAAACCTTGTTATACGATTAAAGCTTTAATTCATCTCAACCCTCGAACATACATGTATACATCCTAATTAAATTCCAAGACCAATCTGTATTTAAAATTATCTTCCCATTATATTTTAACACTTATAATCTTTTAGCCTGTCATTAGGCTAAATCAAAATTATTAAATTAAAAATTAAACAAAACAAAAATAAAAAAAAACTTACAAATTCACAAAGTTGTAACCAATACAAACAAACTTTTAATCAAACTAGAGATTTGTTACAAGAGAGAGAAAGAAAAGAAAGCGAGACAATTCTCAAGCGTAATTTACATTTAAGCTTATGAGCTTATTTATAGGAAATCAGTGAAAGCGACAAAAACTTTTCAAATAGTAAAAACGCATTTATTGCTACTGAGAATCGCCAAAATTTTCGATGATCGGAAAAGTGAGCGATAATTTCTTGTTCATGTGCGCCATAATAGTGCCAAAAATTATTTTTGATAACGTCGATCTTGACTTCAATCTTGATGTCTGGTGATGCAATAAAGCGATGTGATTTAATCTTCGTCAATTTTTCCTTTTCCAATTCTTCTAGTTGTTTCATGAAATGATGAACATCTTGATCAATATCTCGCATTGGGATCTTGTGCATCTTACGCCATATTTGTAGAAGAAGCCATAGGCGATATCGATTTTAGATCAAAGAAAGCGCAACTATTAAACCCAAAATTCTTTAATAGATCTTTTTCGATCTCTTTCATAAATTTCGACAAGATTTCTTGTTTTGAGACAATTCCTTTGATCTTGACTTTCTGTCAAATTTTCAAAGGACTGTATGCTTCATTACAAGCGACTTCTAATTGTTCATCCGTCAATTCTTCTAAATAGCTAATTTTATTTGTGATTTCTTGGAATAATTCATCACCAAATATTTGACTGTTTGTGGATCTTTTTCGACAATTTTGTCCAAAATTTTGAAAAATATTTTCTTTTAAACATGGTAAATTATCTGTAGATATATCTACAATAGGTGACCATTTCAAAATCAAGGAATAGAAAATTCCAAAAAGAAATGTAATGAACAGAGCATTCTATTAAATGTCCTTGCTCATTTAAATCAAATCTTGGGAGAAATATCTACCCAATGTAAATATAATTCTTTGAACTCTTACAGTAAATTTTTATAGAAGGTCCATGTATTAACCACCATTGTTGAAACCAATTTGGTATATATTCAGATGTTTATATACTTACGGACATACTTTAACAAACCAAGTATGTTTTTGCTTTCTATTTTCATATAAGAAAACATTTGTAAAAGCTTGGATATAATCCCAATAATTATATTTTATAGCAATATTTTTTCTTGAAAAGATATTCTTTTCTTTAAATAAAGATAATCCCCATTCATTTGGGAGATAAATTCTTTTATAATAATTTCTTGAAGGTATATTCCTTCCGATCATTAGCCATGAAATGTGTTATTTCACATTCAGAAGCTTTCAAAATATTTTCATAATATGCTCGCTGCTTATAAGCAGTTGCCGTAAATGGATTATTATCCAAATATTTTTCCATTAATGACCATGGGTCATTCTTCTTTTTGATATAATCATCATATTCAATAAGGAATATAATTCCTTGTTTTTCATTTTCTTGATAAGAAGTAATATCTTCTTCTTCTGATATCACAACATTCGCATATGAAGGTATTTCTCCAGTGGCTTTAGCCTTCCCTTTCATTTTCTTATATTCCAAGAATTCTTGGTATATTTTATCAGAATTATTATTCTGACTAGAAGATCCAGAAATATTTTCTGATATTAATGTTCTATTACCATGTTGAACAAGGATATTACCTCGTCCCCCTCTGCCACGATAGGGAGTAAAACCCCTTCTACAGAAGAAGAACTCATGCACTGCAAATATTCACGTGTTAAGAAATCGGAAGACTATTATCTTCACCTTTTATATGAATAATATCAAAATCAAAAGGGCTAAATGAGCTTGCCACCTAACAAACATTTGTTTAGAAACATCATGTTTAAAATCTTTATTAAACATAAATTTAGTGATTTACAATCTGTATAAATAAGAAATTTCTTATTATATAAATCATCTTGAAATTTTAAAACACATTTAACAATAGCTAAAATTTCTTTTTTTGCTACTCTTGAGAATAATTCTTCCGACCGGTATTCCATTTACCAGAATAAAATCTAACAAGATATACTTGTTTTGTATTTGGACAAATCTGTTTTAAAATTCCTCCAAACCACATGTGCAAGCATCTGTTTCAATTATTTTATCCCATATGGGATTAGCTAGCATTAAACAGGTAAATTAGCTACTTTTGTTTTAATTATTTTACTGACATCGATATCTTTGATCGGACCAAGGTTTTGGTTCTTTTTTTAATCTATCATATAAGATAGCAGCATCCTTGGCTAAGTCTTTATAATAAGCAGATACATAATTAAGACTGCCTAGAAATCTCTGTAATTGAGTTTTATCCAGAATTATATCTGGAAATTTTGAAGCAAACTCAATACTACGCTGAAAGGGAAATATATATATATATATTCAATTAGTCAACATATAATACTATGATTAATTAATTCGAAAAATACATGTGTATCAATATACACTCATTTATGTGCCCCAGATATATATTAAATATATATTTAATTAATCAGCATAATTAATATCTTGTATTTAATTTATTCATAATAAATAAATACCACAATATTAATTTATCACTATAACACTTTATAGTCGAGATAAAACTTCCATTATTTGGTTATCACTATAACCGCATTTTAATCCAGCTAGATGTTCTTATGTGTGTGACCTGATAGGCTTCCGAATATGTTGGTCGTAGGCACAAAGTGCAAATTACTTCATACCTAACGATCACGGGATAGCGTCAGCAACAACACACCGTGACCCCGAATCATCAGAAGAGTCAAATGCAATGACTACTACCTTTCATGTGAAACAATTACCGTGTAAAAAGAATCATATCGCGATAATAATATCCATACGGTCGTACGTCTAGTGTCAAGCATCTACGACCGTATCTTATAATCTGGATATCATGCTCTCTCGAAGTAACTCATTTACTTCCTCTTTGGAAAGATTCGCGAGAGTAAGACATTCCTTATAAGAATATCCTTTCGGATATTCACCCCTACTGATAGGGTACGCGATTTCCGGACGACAAACATGTATACTCCGTATGCTTCAGTATCACACCTAATCACTTCCGTATGATCGCCCCTATGGCTAGGGGAAACCTCAATAATGTCAAAGCATGACAATCCACACCGTGATGCCATGTAGACTCAGGTCCTAAGGATAATTACACAACCGTCACATAGTGTGACACTTAACGATGTAAGTGGAGTCGATCCCTAACGTCGCATTCTCTAATACGCATCCATGTACAGTCCAAGTGTCTCCACACTTCGATAGACGATATTTATCCCTGCCCTTAAAGACAGAAGACATCTAATATGTGCTAGCATGTTTGTACTATCAATGCCCTGTTTAATAGTACATAAGCCTAGACATTTAAGTATCAAACTTATTAAAGTGATTAGAGATCCCATCAACCATACTACTTTATCATGGTTTCTCTATCACAGTTTAATACTAAGGACGTTGTCATATAACAATTCATAATTGGTTCTTTAAAAGAACAAATATATGACAACAGAAAAGCCATTTAATATATGTATAAATATAAAGAAATAATAGCAATGATCCGACCCGGTCGGATCCGGTCCAACCCGATTGGGTTTAGGACACCATTTCAACAGTAATATGTGTAGAAGAATTAACAACAGAATCAGGTGTACCTGCTGGAGCAACTGGAGTGTCTGTACTGTCCATATGAGCATGAGAAATGTCAACTTGTTGTGTCTGTGAAGGAATTAAGAACATACCGGTAGCTTCATCTAAAACATGAACAAATCTATTTGGTCCATGAAAAAAACCACTAGAAAAAGGAAAGGTTGACTCATCAAACACTACATCCCTAGTGACATATACCCTGCCACTCATGTCTAAACACTGATATCCTTTATGGGACGGGGTGATCCCAGATTTACACACTTACTAGAATGAAACTTGGTTGTTTTGGAAAGGCTGAGATGTGGATAATGAGCACAACCAAAGGTCTTAAAGCATTTATAGTCAGGTTTGACATGATATAGACATTCATATGGGGTCATATTCTTCAAAGCAGGGGTAGAAAGACAATTTATAATCACAGCGACTTCTTTGGAAGCTATGCCACCGAAACTTGGGGCATGGAGGCTTGAGCTAAAAGAGTTATACCTAATTCCACAACATGTCTATGTTTTCTTTCACCCCTACCATGCTGGCCATGAGCATGTGGACAAGGGTGTCTAAAGGCAATGCCTTGACCTTTTAGATAAGATTCAATACTTCTATATTCTCCTCCCAGTCTGACTGAATGCACTTGATAGTAGTGGAAAATTGAGTTTCAACCATTATTTGAAATTGTTTAATGACATGATACACTTCAGATTTCTGTTTTAAGGGAAACAACCACATGTATCTGGAATGATCATCAAGAAAATGAAAATTGTATAAGTAACCACCAGTTGATTTTACTGGTGAGGTGCCCCAAACATCTGTATGCACTAAATCAAACGTACAACTAGCATGAGAAGCAGATAAAGTATAAGGAAGAGCATGGTGTTAGGAAATCACTAGTTTAACACAGCGGAATTTAAAATTTGATTTCCTTTTCTAGATCGTTCTTCGTTTAATGTAATAAACACGTTAAGTAGTTTGACGGTTATACCTTAGATGATCTATAAGATCGTCGCTTTGACCGTCAACGGAGAGTAGTTCATTGCGTAAGCCGTCCACGTGTCCGGCCTCTATCGCTAATCCACACGAACCCCTTGCCGGAATCCTCCTTGGATTGCTATCGGAAAAACTCCGACTGCTAGACCGGACCTTTTCTTCCCTCACAAACTCACTATGGATTGCTCTCTATTTTACACAAGAAACTATGAGCTCTTGCAATTGTGTTGTACAAAAAGCTTGACACTCACTTCCTTTATATAGAGGAAGTGGCGCCCCATATGGTGTGGAAGAGAAGAAAACATTTTCCCAATAAAATAAGGAAAATCAACTAGATTGATCTATCACTTTAATTATAATTTATTTTGCCAATATATTATATTGATTATAATTATCTTATTACCATAAATCTATTTTTCCAAAATCAATTAATATCTTATATTAATATTATGACAATCTTATTAATTAAAGTGCACAATCCAAGTGTATCTTATACACCTAAATGTGGCGCCCCAATAGTCAATGAATTGACTTCCGGAATATTCTTTAATTAATATAATTTATATATAATTAATATCTTGTATTTTATTTATTCATAATAAATAAATACCACCATATTAATTTACCACTATAACCTTTATATTCTAGAGATAAACTTTCCTTATTTGGTTATCAACTATAACCGCATTTCAATCCGACTCGATGTTCATATGTGTGTGACCCGATAGGCTTCCGAATATGTTGGCCGTAGACACAAAGTGCAATTTACTAAAATGCCCTTCATACCTAACGATCACGGGATAGCGTCACAGCAACACACCGTGACTCCCAATTATCGGAAGAGTCAAAAGCAATGACTACTACCTTTCATGTGAAGCGATTTACCGTGTAACTTACAATCCTATCATTTGTAATAATATCCATACGATTGTATCTCGAGTGTCAATACATCGACGATCGTATCTTATAAACGGATATCATGCTCTCTCGAATAACACATTTACTCCCACTTTGCAAAGATTCTCGAGAGCTAGACATTCCTTATAAGAAGGCCATTTCGGATATTCGATCTCAATCATAGGATCGCGATTCCCGGACGACCAATCATGTATACTCCGCATGCTTCAATATCATACCCAATCACTACCGCATGATCGCCCGTGGTTAGGAGAAATCTCAATAGTGTCAAAGCATGACAATCCACACCGTGATGCCATGAAGACTCGGTCAAAGGATAATTACACAACCGCCACATTGTGTGACACTTAATGTAAGTGGGTCGATCTAACGTCACGCATTCTCTAATACACGCCCACGTCACGGTCCAAGTGTCTCTACACTTCGATGAGCGAGATCTATCCCTACCTTACGAAAGATAGAAGACATCCAATACGTGCTTAGTCTGATTATACTATCAATGTCCCATTTGACAATATATAAGACTAGAGACATTTAAGTACCAATCTTGTTATGGTGATTAGAGATCTCATCAACCATAATCACTATCATGGTTTCTCTATCATAGATTGACACAAGGGGCGTTACTATATATATACAACAAATAATATGAAGATAAACAATATATAATAACATAAGTGCTTTTATTAATCATAATAAAGTTATTACATGAACTAAATAGATAAATGACCGGACCGGTCGGATCGGTCCAACCCGATTGGGTTTAGGACACTTTTCAACACATGGGACTTGCCAAATTGGAAGGATTCACAAAAACAAGTTTCTCATTCAAAGACACATTACATTGTTGTAAAATCGATTCAAGACCTTTGAAAAGGATGGCCTAATCACCTATGCCATACATTTGGATCCTTATTGAAATTAACAATCTTAACTCTACCAGACTCAGCTAGAAAAGTAGCAGATGGCTTCAGTTGGTTGGATTGAGGGGAGCTCTTGACATTCTCAACTTGATTGCCCATCTTGTATGGACACCACCTCCATTTTTCCTATTAGCAGTGGTGTCCTTATTTTCTTGGCCTTAGCAACACAGGAAGAGTTAGTAAATTCAATAACAACATCATTGCCACAAGCAAGTTTAGACACACTAAGTAAATTCTTTGTAATAGCAGGAACATGAAGCATGGATTTCGGTTTTAATGCTTGTGAAGAGTGTGTGATAGGAATTTTAGACTGGCCAATATGAAGAATGTTGAGTTGATCACCATTACCCACTCCAAGTGTGTCAGACCCTGTGTAACTGGCCCGAAATGGAGGTTATTCAAGTCTCTGTGATGTGGTTGGTGGCTCCACTATCCATATACCAAGTTGAATCACTTTCTGATTGTGGAGAGGCCATGAAAATTTGCATGTGCAGGGTTTCCTTGATTTCCGGATGGCCTAGGGTTGTTGTTATTCTTTGTTAGGTCCAATGAAGCTTACATCAAACATGTGCCAAACATTCGAGCAGTATGGCCGTTCTTGCCACACAATTGGCATACACTTCTATTATTGGAGTTGGACTGCTACCTCTTCCACCTCAAGATTTGCCTCATCTATTTCCACCACTGGCCTCTGTTGGAATTGGAAAAGCGAGTACAGGATCGAGAATTTAGACCCTCAGGATACATACATTCCAGATTTAAGGAAGGATTTGCGACCACACCGAGGATTAAACACGGCTACAAGTCTCTCGTGGGGGTTAATAATTGAGTCGAACTTCTGCCACGACTCATAGATCTTATTCTGCTTGATGATGTGATGGGAGTCAAATTGACTATCATTTACTATGTGATTATACCCCGTTTAACCTCGTTTTATATGTTTCCGGAAACATTTGGTTGTATTTTGATGTATTTACACCTTGGTTATCATTTCGGGACCTAGGATGTAAAGTCCGGGATTCTCGGTCTTTTTGGTGTAATTTACTATACTCTCGGTCACCTAGTGTCTGTAGGGATTACGTGTGGTATTTTTGTGATTAAGTACAGGTATTAGGTGTTCGAGAAGGCCGGAATGCGAGTTACGAGGATTGGAACGTGTGCCCGAAGCTTAAACGTTCAAACGGATCAAAACATGTTGGTACTACAACCACACCTTCCACTGATCTGCATTTTGATCCACCTTAGAGGCATTTTCTGGGCTGGACATCTTCATGAAAGTTGTAGACAATTTCATTAGCTTTCCAACGGATTTTTAATCACTCAATTTGGAGGTCTACACACAAAGTTATGGCTGTTTTTCTGAAGGTGTGTCACCATAGGCGGCGCTTTGTCACCATAAGCGCTCGCCTAAGATGCGGTTTTGGCTTAGAAACTTCTTTGAACCGTTTTCTTCATGGAATTTTTGTGTGAGCGCTGTCAAGTCTGACGTGTCGCTTTGTGAGTCCAGATCTGAAAAAACACCATAAATACCCCCTCATTTGATCTAGACGAGGATCCCCCCTTCTTTTAGATCGTTTTTTTGCGTTTTTCTTCATCTTTCCCTTAGATTAGATTAGTTTAGATGTATATTAGCTTAGATTAGTTGTGGATCGTTGTAATCCGGAGGATCTCGGTGATAGCTTGACACGTTATTGACGGGATTTCGTTCGGTGGATCGATTTTCTACGGCATAATATATTCGGTATTTCATTTTCATTTCTTGTTCTTGCTTTCAATCGTGGTTTATGTTAACTATTATTGTTGATTTCTTGTTGTTTTTCTTGTTATGATGAGTAGCTAGTTTCCCGATAGTCGAGTTATGTGATAGCCTTGAAATCGAATCCATAGCTCGTTGATTGAAGTGTTTTGATGTTATGATTGTTAGATTCTCGATGTTGTTTTGTTCTAGAACTTATGCCTAATAGCGTTTATTGAACTCGCCTTTCGATAATCGTATCACACGTGGCTTCTTTACATATGTATTTTGCGAGAGGGTGCGGGAAAAGAGGTTCTAGGATCACCCTGTAGGACCGACTGGGTTGTTCAGATTCGGTTTCGTGTGTGAGGTTTATATCATTGTTAATGAGCGTCTCATAGATCGTAGACCGTGTCGGGTCAGTTAAATCCGGTCGGTGATTGTTGAACCGACATAGGAGGGTAGATTATTGAATTAATGCCTAGTCTCGGAATTAAGAATCGACACCCCTCGAGTGACAACGTGGTGGGTATTGAACCTAACATAAGAGGGTAGTTATTGATCGATGTCTATTTTTGGAAGCAGGAGGCGACACCCTTCAGCGATGCCGAGAACATTAGAGTTTGTTGAAACACTTCCGGAAACGAGTTAGGGTTAGAGAGTAGTTGTTTGGATCATAGCTCGGCTATCTTGTTTTTCGTAGTTTTAAATCTTTTCTCTTTTGTAAATTTAGTTGTTAGAACCGGTGATCTGAAAAATCACCATGTTCAAAGTTGTGTTGACCTAAACTAGGGACGAGACCGACTTTGGTACTCGACTAGATTCCCTGTGGGATACGACCTTGACTCACCAATTCTAGGCTACAGTTGACCCGGTACACTACCGGTGAGATTGGACACTTAGAAAAGGCCGATCATGATGTTTACAATGGCAGACTCATAATCCTTGTCTAAACCTCCAAGAACTGCCAATATGAGTTCTGATTTGGATATAGGATACCCAACTGCTAAGAGCTTATCTGAATAAGACTTCATCAACGCCAAATAATCACCCATTGATATGTTTCCTTTTTCTGTTTTGGTGAGGGCAGTCTTATACTCCAACATTCTTGCCTCTGACTGTGAGTTGAATAGACACTCAAGAGTAGTCCAAATTTCACAAGAAGAAGTGCATCCAATTACTTCAGAAAGCGCCTGTTCTGTCATTGAACTAAGGAGCCAATCCATCAGTATAGAATCCATAGCATCCCAGTGTTCAATAGCAGTAGAAATGGAAAAATTCAATCCACCAGTCAAGGCACTTGGCCTGGGCGTTGAACCAAACATAAATCCTTCCAGTTTATACCCTTTGACAATGGAAAGGATAGTGTATTTCTAGAGTAAGTAATTATCCCGATTGAGATTAACAGTGCATGTGGATCTAAGGATTGAGGTCGAATCAATGGAGTGAACACTGGGAATTAGACTAGGAGAAGGAAGAGGACTAGTAGGAAGCATAGACCCAGTCATAGGAAAAGTAGAAAAGCCGGGAGGAGTACCAGTGGGAAATAGGCTGAAAAATAGACCTCCGGTGGTGTATATTGAGCTGGGTAAAGAAGTATACTAAGGAAACATAGAGGCTTACCATGGCAGCGTTAGAGAGACTAAGGAGCTACTGATTGTAGTCGATGTGGCTGACACCGCCGGTGCTGATGTGACTGTATCTACCGGAGAAGAAGACGGGACCGTAGTGGCGGTGGTAAATCGCGGCCGTGGTGGAGTATTGACGCCATTACACCAAGCTCTGATACCAAGTTAAAATAAAGACAAAGAGAAGCTTTTGCTAGAAGCCATTAATGGCAGAATTATATTATTTCATCATATCATCTTCTTCATACAAGTACAATCTATATAGATAGATTTCTTGGGTAGAGGGCAACTCTAGATTCTACATAACTAACCTTATCTAGTAGATTTAATCTCAGCCATACATCACTCAGTACAAAAGTAAGACTAGGATGTAGCCACATCACTATATCACTTAACAAGCTCGAACCACCAATACTCGGTTCGTTAACAGCACTTGGATTGGGTGATTTTAGGAAAAAATTTGTAATCTTTTAGCATCTTGCTGATATATGATAATTTTTGGATGTTCAAAAAAAAAAAATTCAAGTAATTTGTTATAAATATACTCGTATTAATGTGGATGTCCATTAGACATAATATCTATCTCCTCCAGTATAAAGTACTAGCTCATGACTACTTTACGGGATAATTATCTCGGATCATCTATAAGCGGGATCTTCACGTGAGAACCTTTGGGGTTATCTTTGATTGGCGATATATGGGCCCACGGGTCGGGTTATTTGTAATTGGGCCAAGCCCAAAGTTAATAATAGAGACAAGCGATTCAGTCAAGCCCGACCATCAAAATCTTGTCGAAGCAGTGCGAGCGGGTAATCGGGTAATTCTAATTAGGAAAATAATGTAAGAACATGAGCGTTTGGATATAATTTGGGTGAACTCGAGAGAGGCGCCTCGTATCGAATTTAAGTGATAAACTGGAATCAAGTCCCCCTCGTAGTTCAGGGTATCCTTTATATAGTTGTAGATCGTGATTCTCTTCCTTGTAGTGATGGGGAGTTATCAGCGGTTATCTACGGGCGTGGGGTCTACCCACGTCATGAGGAATAGTTGAGTGTTATTGACTTGGTCTTCACCACATTCGACCCGTTGCTCTGTCCAGGAACCATTCGTCGAGAACCAGGGTGGGGTCCTGCTCCTCGATCATTTGTCATGTCCGACTTCACAGTGCAGTCGAGCATTTTGATGGTCGGGCTTGATTTGGATCGTTTGTCTCTATTATTAACTTTGGGCTGGCCCAATTACAAATAACCCACCCAGGTGGGGTATATATATATCGTCACTGATATATAGCACATGTATTTAGCTACCTATTACTTCTTATGGTGTATATGGAGCAGAAGAAAAGCAATAAGGTTTACCTTGGAATACCCATGCAATCATATATCTTTAATTATCCTTCAATTACTGATCGAATTATAGTTCTATTTGTTTTCTTTTCAAACATAGTACTAAATATATTAGTTCAGTAGTAATATTATTGGTGTATATTTTATAACAGCGTTATCGGTGCGACGAGTCTCTTCCGCTGAGCCGTGTTATCGATATTTATTTTCTTTGATCTGATTAAGAATAAATAAGCCACCCCAATCAACCCTTCATCGATGGACTCCAGTTCAAGATGGAGATGTTGGACGGAACCGTGGCCATGGTTGTTTGATGCAGCACCAAAGACGAGTCTCTAACCAAATTCTCATGGTTCATCTACAACCCCGATTCAATCGAGCAAGGTGATGCATATATTGTTGCAAACACATGGAGTAGCGGAGAAGGAGGAGCTTCAGCAGAGAAGCAATGATGGCAGAACTGATGAAGAAGTGGTGTCTGCTTCACCACCATCCAAGATACGGAATTCGCTCACCCAAAATAAATAACAGGGAAGCTCCCACCTATTCTGCTAACTTGAGCCACCATATTGATGTTTAGTCGGGTGATTGGATCATATAGTGATAGTCTTAGTTCTCGTTATTATCAGGTAATATTCAGCATCTGGTATTCGGTATTTTGGTCTTCGATTTATGGAATTTATCTTTTATATCGGGTATTCCGGATTTCTATTATTTAATCATCAATCGCTGATTATCTCTTATTAGTGTTGATCAATTATTCGGGATTTCAATATTGATACACATCTGGATATTCTATGGATGGTTATATTGTATCGATTTTGATCGATTATTTCGATTTATAATCCGGCACACATCTGGATAGTTTATTGATCTATCTTATATGATATATGGATATCTATTATTGGCTAATGCAGTCAATATAATTTATGATGGTGATCCTTCTATCTTATTTAACGCTATATCCGAGGTAATATATAAAGGTAAAAGTTTATTTTATTCAATTCATTTATTATGATCATTATGATCATACGGTGATATTATTATATATTGAAATATGTCAATTATTGGTGAAAACGATAATGCAGTTACATTTCCTGAAGTACATGTGTACAAACCATAAGTTTGATGCGTGAAATTATATAAGTCCGTTCTCAGAAGTGAACGTGACTAAACTATATATCTAAGATGTGTCGGTTGACACAAATCCATTCCAGAAGTGAATGAGACGCAATGAAATATTCAAGATGATCAAATTACGCGAGTCGCCCAGAAGTGAAGTGAACGGCTTAAATATTAGTAATAAATCAAATTTTATAGACTCGTTCCCAAAAGTGAATGTGGCTAAATCATATATTTTAGATATATCGAATTACACGAGTCGGTTCCCAAAAGTGAACGTGACCAAATTATAAATATTAAAGATACATCAAATTATATAGGCTCAATCACAGAAGTGAATGTGAGTAAATTAAATATTTACGATGTATCAGGTTATAAATGTCCATCTCCAGAAGTGGATGAGACTAAACGTATTATTTATGATGTGTCATATTAGACATGTCCATTCCTAGAAGTGAACATGACAGAATCTAGATATGCTATACCAATATTTAAAGATGTATCGAATCACGTCAGTCAGTTCCCTGAAGTAAACTTGTCATATATGAGACCGTGATTTTAAAATCATCATAATAAATCTCACCAGAAGTGAGTTGATGACAATAGTGTGAAAATGATACATCAGTAGAACCCGGTATAATACGAGTTTGTTTTTATATCTTATATTATGTTTTTATATCTTATTATATATTATATTTTATATATACATACATATATATTTATTTATGCATTTGTTTATTTATGTATTTACTTTTGCATCACTTACATTGAGTCCTGAAGACTGAGTCTAACATAAAAGATCATTTTGTCTTGTAGACAAATTTGATTAGAAGATTTGATCACTAGAAGATGATAATTCTTTTAAAGTATATATAGATGGACTTGGAGTTCACCAGAAGCACTTGTATGCTTCTCAAAGTGAATATGGGATTCACGGAAATAAAAAAACGGACTCGAAGTCCATATGAAATGGAATGAAGAAGTTCTAACGAATGACCTGAAGTCTAAAGATAATAAAATTCAATAATAACATCGTGACAATTCTTTAATCCTCGTCAAATGATTGTATTTATCACTGCGATAATATGCTCATGCAGTAGCAATATTAAAAGAAGTGATCTATGTTCAACAAGATGATTATCATAGAATAATCATGAAACCCGATCCATTTGGTCCAGTCCATTCCCTAAAGTGAATGTCACTAGATTCGTGATATGAAAATGGATCAAAGACTTTGTGTAATAGTAGTAATATAAATTTCGTGTGTAATTTCTTTTTTCCTTTGTATAATAGGATATAGATGGCATACGAGAAATATTTTACTTTTGTTGTTTAATTTACTTTATAAACGTGCTGCATTCATAGAAAAAAAAAACCATGGTTACTATATCTCAGACGGATATCACAAACGTTTGTCTCATAGGAGGGGGAGAATTGTCCACCAGAAGTGGAACAAAACGATATTAAATTTTGGATGAATAATGAAAATCGATTTTCACGATGTAGCATTAAAATGCCATTGGTCGCGTACTTGTCGTACGGCGAAATATCTGGTTGAGAACAATGAAGCTTCAAAAATTATAGTAAAGACAATGTCATGACACAAATACCATATGTTACGGTATCATGAAGATGATCGGATATAATAAACTTTGTTTTCATTTTCAAAGTCTCAAGCGTATTATGTTGTGCGGATATCACGATGTGGATATTAAATTGAGCATCGGAAGAATTTAAATAGATATATATCTCTCGAAGAGAAAATACACTTCTTCCCAATTGAGTAAATATCTCGTAATATTTGTTGATACTCATATAAATGGATACACATTGACATGTAGAATCCCATGTAGGGATATCACATCGAAATGCTGAATCCCACGTAGGGATATCACATCGAAATGCTGAATCCCACAAAGGGTTATTGTAAACTTACGTAGATATGACTTGTAATGAAATTTTTTTCCGAGATTAGAGGGAGGCAAGTAAACTTGAAGTTTATAAATCTCGTGGAAAAGCATTATATTAACGCACATTTTATCACCGGATGCATTTAATTACAATGAAGAGTGAGCATCTGCAAATGTTATGGTTAGAACAAATGTCGTAGAGAGGTTTATCCTATGAGGATAATATTTGTCCTAAAAGGGAAAGTCCAAGAAGGACATTATATGATATGTATTAAATTAATGAAAATAAGGCTATAAGCGTTAAAGACCAATTGGCTCGATATTTAAAATTCCTTAGAAGAAGTTATGACTATATTATTTATGAGAACTCTGGAAGAGTTAGGCAATTAGCAAATGCTCGAGCAGAAAATAATATACTCTACGAAACTCCGAAACATCAATGATATACTCGAGAAGAGTAATGAAAGCATAAACCCTTGAAGAGGTCAAGGTTAGAAAACGTCAACAAAGTGTTGTATATTCTATATAAGCTACGAATCAATACTAAAATCGTCATACATACATGAGGGGGAGAAATGAACTTGGAGTTCATTCCCTCGTGTTATTTTCTTACGAGCCCCGAAGAAAATGTAATGATTCCCAAAAAATATGAAATTGTGTATTGTAATATTGTTAGTTATGTTCAACGTTTGGAGCGTGAGAAAAATATTAGTTCCGACGAATATAAATCTCATAGTGTTGGGATAATAAATTAATGTTATCATCAATAATGAGATACGATAACGAATACAACACTTGGCTTATGAACGAGGTTCACAAAAGAGGCAAACATGTTTCGAAATGTCGAAACCGCCTAAAACGAATATAGTGTATGAAACACATAAGATGCTAGAAGCATTAAATGCCTAAAGCATACAAAGTGTATGATATACACAATATATATTGCATAAAGTACCCCATAAGGAGATAGATGGTTTGGGATACAGTAATTAAACTCTGTTAGAGTTACAAAGGATGATAAAATATGAGTATTTGACTTATACTATTAAGATCCATTACATTCACATGAAAGATGTCATATGGTCGAAGATTAATGATTGTACTCTTTCCCTTTAACAAGTTTTTCCCATTGGGTTTGCTTAGTTAAAGGTTTTTCATTTCAAAGGCTCAACTAAGTGTGTGTGCAAGTGTTAGTTAATTACCCCAACACAAAAAAGCAATGCAATGCAAATTGGAAAAGATAACAACACATGAAGTTTGAAATATGAAAACATTCTCATTCAACTAATAAAAGACTAGCAACTCATAGCTATGAATTCCAACAAGTCAAGCATGGAATTCATATCTATGACAACAATTAAATCACATGTAAAGGCTAAGAATTTACCAACCAAAAGCTATTAACTTGGAGAAGGAAAATTTCATTAAATAGTAGAAAGATTCAAAGGAGTTTACACCAAAATATGGAAACTTGGTTCCAATCAAAGATTCTAGAAATCAAAACTAAGAATTCTTAACGTTCACAAGTGGATTTAAATGCTAAATTATGGTGGATTTTGGCTAGAAGAGCCTTGAGGTTGGAGTGTCTTCAAGCTAGAGAGTGTGTAATGAATTGTGTTTGGTGAGAGAGTAAATGCTCCAATTAAATGCCCTATCTGCACAACCTGGCGGCCACCAATGGATTTTGATTTGTACGTGGCGGACGCCAAGAGTAGGCTGGCGGCCGCCAAACTCTGTCAGGTCGTTGGTGCAAGATTTCAGACATTAATGACTTGTAGTAGATCTGATCTTCAAATTTTTGGCGGGATTTTGAAATGTTTGCGGTCGCCAATACTGGAGTTGGCGATGCCAACTATGTAAATCTTCAGCTCGAACTCTGGAAAGTCTTGGCGTGCCCCAGAAGTCTATTGGTGGACGCCAACAACACCTAAATTGTGATTTCCCACTCTTTGATTTATCAAATTAGACCACGATCAAATCTACATTTTGACACTCCAAAGTCTAGGCTCCTAATCTTGGGTACATGTGCTGCAAAACAAAAGCGCAAAGACACCAGGCGTAAATCCGATAAAAAATTTTTGCTAATTAGCCTAGATAATAGACAAAAGTGTCGGTGTTTATAATATTTACTATGTACACAAAATATACCAAATCATCACAATAGTTTCTCGAATTGATACGAAAACACCAATAAACGCATGAGAATTGGGATAAAATATTGTAAAATGTATCATCTAGTTGGCTTACATCACACGTTCCAAATATTTACAGCCTTTGATCATCCCACAAAGCTCATTCAACAACATCAACAATTGGATTTTACTTGGAAGATTTCGTGCATTGTCAGTTAGAAGGAGGGTCATCCAACATACGCGTTCTACCAATACATGTCCACGTACAATCTAAGTGTCGCGACACTTTGATAGATATGATCTATCAGTCTTCACAAGATAAAAGACATCAAATACGTGCTAGTCTAACTGTCATACGACTAGGAATATTTTAGAATTAAACCATTTACTGTGCGTTGAAAACTCATCAATCATAATCTCACATTATGATTTCTCTATCATGACTTCTTTATGGGGATGATATCGATGTTCATGTTGAACACGAGTGCGGTAGCATGATGATTATCTTGAGGATAAGAGGCTTAGTATCGTGATTTCTCCGGTGAGGTATGGCGGTGAGTAAGAACAAAAATTTGTCGGATTAATGTTTATGAAGAACAATCGAATGAGTCGACAAATTGGCGAGAGTGTATACGCTTGTATTAGATCTTAGATTAGATTTTCTATTACATTGTGATCCCATATTTATAGGCTAAAAACTATGTCGAAACACTATTCAGCGACAAGACAATTAAGAATACATAATTAAAGATAAGTATGCATGCAATACAAGTGTCTAGCCATTTGTCGGGTCGCCGGTGGATCGATAAGCATGGCGAGCAGAAAGTAGCGACCAGCAGGCTCATATTTGCCTTGTCTTGAAATCAGCTTGACCATATGGGTAGAAATCACACGGAGAGGAAGGGTCCGGCTTTCGCCTTGCAGACAGGATCCCCTCGTACTGTTGGCGGATAGGACCCGGCTCGTGAATAGCGGGTAAGAGATAGCTTGTGGTAGCGGATATAGGAGATAGAGGCCCAATATCTATGTTGATGGGCCAAGATAATAGGCCCAATCTAGATGACCAGGGTCCCATTCCGATTCGGGTATATCAATGGCCCCCTACTCTGTGCCTGGCGTGTCCGCCGAGGCGGAGAGTAGAACTTTGAAGAAGAATTTAGGAGCCGCACCTTTGTGTTGTCGCTCGTGACAAAGGTATGCCGATAATGTTCTACCGGGCTTGAACTAGTGTTGGTGAAAACCACCAGCTATATTCTGTGCATTTGTAGCGGACAGGCTTGTTCGCCGATAATGTTCTATCGGGCTTGAATCAGTGTTAGTATCGCGTAGCGAATTACCGATTATATGCTGTGCATTGTAGCGGACAGGCTCAATTGCCGACAACGCTCTGTCGGACTTAATTAAGTGATAACGTTCTATCAGAGGTGGTTTGCTGAATAGGCCACAGCGGGCATTAATAGATGTTGGCCGCTTGAAGAAGTATTTGTTGATAATGCTACTATGAGGTAAATGCGTTTGGACAAGTTGATGGCCGCCAGAAGGGATTTGCACGGTTGGAGGTGATAAACGGATGTATTGGTTCACGAAACGTCACGTCAGTCACGTGTACTGACACATCGGTTTGAACTGAACCGTCCTTTGCTCTGATTGGCGGAGGAGAATCGGTAACCGTTCCAGCCATTATTACATTTGAATTTCGAAATCCCCAAAAGCCGTTCCCTCTCAAATGTCCCTCTATAAATAGAGGCATTCCCCCCAACTCTTCCACTTTTTCCCCTTTCTTATTTCTGAGAATTTTTCCGGCGATTGCATCAAGAAATTCCGGCAATTTGTAAGCAGGTTTCCGGCAAGCGTTATTTCAGCCAAAGATCAACACTTCACCTCTTCTCTCATCAATCAGGTGTGAATTTGCAACTCCTTAATATTTTTCGATTTGATTATGCCTTTATTTCACTTACTCTTTTTGCTAGAAATCTGAATGTTGTGATTTTGCCTCTGCAATTTATTTTGTTTTTCCCATGATGAAAGCTACGAGTCCAGTCCTTTATGCATTGTATGTGATTTTATGCTCCTTTTTTCCCCAAAAATATCCTTGTATGCATGTACTCCAATTGTTGTTATTTGTGGAGGTTTGAATGTGTGTTACTTAGGGTTTTTCTAGGTGGTGTTGGGTTTTTAAGGGCTGATTTGGGGTTTCTGGGTATTTTGGGGTTTCTCGAGTATTGATTTGGCTAAGGAAGATGGAGGGGCGAGGTGTCGTGGTGTGATTGCTCTCACCTCGGCCCGATTTTCATACCCGGGTGATTAACTAATCCACCTTGCCCTTTTTCTTTTTCAGAATGTCTTCAGAGCATACCGAATCAGATGAAGAGGTGAGGGCCACTGCGGGCTATGGCTCGGACGAGGCGAGCATGGAGGATGCTAGTTCAAGCGACGTCGGAGAAGAGATTGAGAGAAATCCAGAACCTATTGATGTAGAATCCGACCCAGAGGTCACAGTAATCGGTGAGGGCGCTGCTGGGGGCGAGGTCGAAGACGATGACCAGATGGTACTGAGCGGCCTTATTGAGCGGATGGAAAAAGTTATTACCCCTGGGGCCGCTAGCCGTAGCGCGAAGCTCAAGAAAACCGTGGAAACCGCTGAGGTATCTGAGAAGCCCAAAAGTCTTAAAAAGTCGTAGTGTCTAAGAGGAAAGGCGCCTCGATGAGCCCGCAAAGAAGAAGAGGTCATCAAAGAAGAGGTCCATTTGCCGTCAAAGGAGCTCGCGAGCAAAAGCGGCGAGCAGCGATCTCATTACTCGATGGAAGGAGTTTCGAGATCGGGAAGATTATACCTTGGCGCTGGGCGCGTATGATATCTCAGCGGATTATCGTTTCGTCAGTATGGGCGCGACTAATGTGTCGTGGACTTGTGGTCGGGAACAACAAGATTATCTGTGGTTGCGCTACGACTATTTCGTGGCCGGACTCAGACCTCCCTTTGACCCATTTTTTGTTAAGTTCATGGAGGAACTGCAGGTGATGCCTTGTGACCTCAGTCTGGGAGTAGTCCGCGTGGTTATGTCCTTCATCATAATCGAGAGGTTAAGCGGACGTGAACCTTCGATGGCGGCATTTGTTATACTTTTATGGTTTTACTCGGAAAAGCGGTGCCGTCAAATCGGACCCTTGCGATCGGTCGGCGATGGCGAGGCCCGGTTATTATTCGACCTTCTTGACAAAGTGGCGGACTGGGATAAGAGATGCATGAAGGTAGAATCTCGGATAGGATGGCCGTTTCCGAAACTACCGGTGAATTCGGTTAAGGCCCGACCACTTGGTAAAAATAAAAGCTTCGGTTTGGCGACGGCGAGTTTATATCCGAGTTGAAAGGCGATTTGGGCTATACCCACAAAGGTGAAGAACAAGCCCGAGCATTCAAGCGGAGGTCTTTGCTAGATGTTGGCCAGCCTTATCTTAGACAAGCCGGACTTTACGGAGCGGTGTGTGGCGAACCCATAGTTGTAGTTAACCCATTGCTGGTGACCAGGTGGTATGGGAGTGTCATCACGGAAAGCACATGCCTTCTCAATCGTTATCGTAGAGCGACCTCTATGCGAGCACCGAGTAGGATTTTTACTTGTATTCTTTTTGCTATTTTTATAACTTGCTTCCTTTCATATTTTTGGGTCGCTAATAAATATTGTTTTTCGTAGGTACCATGAACCAAATTGATCAACGCAGTCAGCTGACCAGGAGGAAGACCACTGGCGAAGTGAAAAGGGCCGCTAAGCTAAAGGGGATCAAAACCTCACTTCCCATGATTGATATAAAGGCGGGGGAGGCTGGAGCCTCAGGATCTCAGGTTGTGAGATCAACCCAACTGCCAGCAGGGGATAAAGCCGCGGTGACCAAAACCTTGAAACAGACCACTATGACGAAGCCGCTGTTAAGGGTGATTTTATACGTTTTATAAGGATATATTTTATGTCAATATTCCCATATTCTTAGGATTTTCATAGAAATCGAGCTTATAATCGATTAATTGAGTAAATGGTGTTTTAATAGGTTAAATTGCAAAAGCGTAGCGATTTATGTGTTTAAATCATGATTTTATATTATTTTAGGATTGTGTTACGCTTTGGTATGTTTTCCTACATTGTAGATACACATTGTTGATGGAAAGGATGATTTTAAAGAGATAAATTCGAGTGGAAAAGAAATCAAGCAAGATAAATGTCGGAAAATCAGGATTCCGGGTAGTGACGACCTTGTAACGAAGTTCTTGATATGATAACAACCGATTTGACTCTGGACCTCAAGAGAAGAGTTGTAGGGTTTGAAGGGTGGATTATACAGGATTTTGAATCACTCCATTCCGACTTACGAGGCCCGAGATATGAGCGTTACAAGTTTGGATGCTGTTGCTGAAAATAGTGAACGGGCGTCCGACCTTATGGACGGGCGTCCGGCACCGTTACTGTAGCAACCGCCTCTGATTTTCTATAAATAGCAGCATCTTTTCAACCCTAATATGATACCATATCGAATTTTACACACAAAGACCCTTAAGAACACCTTATTTTTGAGGCTTCAAGGCGGTCACCCGAGCCTTGTGCTCGGGTGATCCGGGTTAGATTAGATGTAGTTTTTCCGTTTATTTCGTTGTTGATCCGTGGAGTTCATCCAATGTACCAAAACTATGTGAGTTTAATCTTTTAATTTATTCAGTCCTTTATTTATTTTCATGATGTTTAATTTGTTTTGTATTCTTTCTATGATCTTTGATGCTATTATGTGAATTACATCGGAAGATTGTTTGCTATTGATACGTTTACAACATACGGAAGTTGAGTAAGCTAGATCACCGTAGAAAGATGAGATTTTTAATCGTTAATTAGTGACAAATTAATTGGTTAATTATCTAGGTTGTTAGATTCTAAAATACGAGAGTTAACATGAATCTACACCGAGTTTTGTTTGGTAAATCGATCTCAACATTCGGAAGATGAGAGCTTGATAAATTGGACTCACTAAGGAATTAGGGATTTGTATCTCGTGTAAAGGTGAAACCACAATTTGAATTGAAATCATGAGATGAACTAGGATTGAAATCACTTGGTTTGTGCACTGTTTGATCCCATGTATCTTTAGTTTAGTTTAGGTTGTGTTATTTTATTTCGTAGGTTAGATTTATTTTAATTGCTCTTTCGTTTATTTTATTTGTTCTTTCGTTTATTCGTTTTTCCTAAGTAACAATTGAAAGGAATTAGTGAAATTAGATTCAACATCCCAATTCCCTGTGGATCGATACCCGTACTTATCCAACTTTACTAGCAACTACCCGGTATTCGGCCGGTTAGGAGGTAGTTTTGCATGGTAGTATAGGTTTATAAATTTTCTTTTGTTTTAATGATGCAAAATCTCCCCCAACAAAAGTGGCGCCGTTGCCGGGGAATCGGTGTTTTGTTGAATTTGGTTGAATTAATTTCTCTATTTTGTTACGTTTTTTTTATTTTTCGTTTTCAATAAAAGTAGCGTTGAATAAATCGAGAGTTTTTATTTTTGCCGTGTTTCGATAACCGTTGGGTTAAGAATGTGCAAAAAGTTTTTTACTCGATTTGTGAAACGTGAACTATATGTTTGTTTGTATCTAGTCTAACCTCTCGTGCTTTAATTTGATGTGGTTGCTCTGTGATATTTGATGTATGATCTTTTAAGAAATTAGGGTTTCTTTGTGTTTCTGCGTTTTCTATGCAAATTCATTGTTGGACGAGCGTTGAGTAAGTGAGCGCCCGTCCGATCCCTATCATGAGTAAGCAGCGCCTGGTTTGTTAGACGCTCGTCCGTTCCAAAACGTATCAGCTCTGTTCTGTTTTCAAGAACCAGACGGACGTCCATATATCTAAACGCCCGTCCGGCCTGCATAAGTGTGGAACACCCGTTTGAAATTTTAAACGCACGTCCAGGTTCTGAATTTTTCCTGCTTTGAATTTTTAATGCTTTATTTAATATGGATTTCTTTCATACGAGCTTCTGTGGCTAATTTCTTTTACGTAGATGTTCTGAGCTTGCGTATTCATATCTTTCCATCTACGAATCCATGTTAAATAACTGCTTAACTTTTAGGGGGAATGAGGGAGAAGGACAAAAATATTTCATCAATTGAGTAGAAGGACAATTTTTTGAAACTTTTGCATAAAGGACAAAACTATTTATTCACTATCGAAATTCACTTGTGTTCGAAATTCACTTTGTTTAAATTTCTTGCGAAATTCCTTTGTCGAAATTCACTAATTTTCAAAATTCATCGTCGAAATTCACTAATTTTAAGGATTCACTGTCGAAATTCAACCATCGAAATTCACCGATTTCGGGATTCTTTGAGGAGATTCACCGATTTTAGGGATTCTTTGTTTGTCCTTCTCGCTATAAAAATTATGCGGTTGTCCTTCTCCTATAAAAATATGTAGTTGTCCTGTTACTTAAAAATATTTCAGATTGTGTCCTTATCCCTAATTTTCCATAACTTTTATATACATGATTCATCTATGCAAGTTATAGTCACTGTCGGTTCTCGTATGCTATAACTGTTCTTATCATTGTTAGTGGCTAATGTCGGTTTCCGTATGCTACATATCGTTATGATGAATCTTTTAAGCTTTGAGACTTATGTGCTTCCTTGTTATTTTTATAACTCATTTGGGTAGTAACTGTCGGTTTTCCGTTGCTACGATGGAAACCTTATGCGTTATATCTGTTTAGTATAGCTAACTGTTGGTTTCCATAATGCTATCACCTTTTGATGAGTCTTAAAGGCGTCACACATCGCATGTAATGAACAAAGATCATCGTTTATCGTAACTTTGTCATTATTTGGTAGGCGTTTATTATATACATGTCATCTTTGCAAATGAGTGGGCTAGTTTTCTTTCTTTTATTTTCTTTTATTTTTGCATATCATTTAGATGCATATCATTTAGTTGCATGTCATCTAGTTGCATTGTTTTTCTATTTTTCTTTTATTTTTCTTGGCGTAGTTAATCGTCGGTTTCCGTAATACTACCTCGCTTTCTTTATTTTTAGTTTCTGCATAGGCCGTAGTCCTTTGTAGGGTTGTCCTCCAAACTCGCTCACTGAGCACATGTCGAATTTATTTTTATTTATTTTATTTTTAGGATTGCATATCATGTAATTTGCATTGTAGTATATTTTCATGTAGTTGCACCTAGCCTCTTGTTGTGTAATGTTCCATGTATATGTATTCCATCGTTATATGAGCTTAAATTTGAAATATCTCTATATCTCCTTTTCCATGTGCTTTATATATGTAATCTTTTCTTTTCCCGTAGACTCTTTTTGATCAAGTCTGCAGGATATTTTTGATAGCTATTGTGCACTTTCACGATGAATTCAGTTTACTGTGATGCTCCACGATCTCTTGAGCTATCAAAGCAATTTTGGTTTTACCGATTTTTCCGGAATTGCCGACATCCAATCACTAAGTTCTCTAATTTATTATTTACGCACAACTTGAGGACAAGTTGCAATCTAAGTGTGGGGAGAGGATGGTTTATATGTATACATGAGTCGTTTGCTCAATTTCTATTATATTTCTATGAAAAGTGCTTAATTTTAAAATTTTTGTTTTGTCCCGAGTGAGCATTGCATGTCTTTGTTCGATGTTTATAATCATTGATGCTGTATTCTGCATATTTAGTAAATTTAGTTGTCTCATCCAACACTATTTTTCACGTGCCATAGTAGATGATGAGCTATGTTTTTAAGCTATGCCCATTTGATTAGAGATTTTTGATGATTATCGCATGGTTCTTTTGCATATACAATTTTGAAAATTTTAATAGTTTGTATTTAGAATTAAAGTATGACGTACTGTGAATATCTGAAGGTTTGAATGTGATAGGAGGGATATAATTTAAGGTTTGTGTTTAGGGTAAATTTTACTATATTTTCGGGCTTAATCCCTAAACAATTTACCTTATTTTTAAGGGAAATAAATGAGAAAAGCGTGTTTTAACCGTTAAATTCCTATAATGGTTATTGAGGAATTATAATTTAATTATGAGGAAATATTGGGTTTAATTGTTATTTTTGTTACACATTTTTATTATTATTATTATTCGATGACTTGGTGTAACAACATTTTGCAGAAAATAAAGAAATGCAGGGGGTGATATTATTTAATCAAGAGGATCAATTTCATTCAATCATTTGGATTTTATTTTGGGAAGATAAATATTATTCAATCAAAAGAATCTCAAGAAATAAAGAAGATATTCGGAGCAATTAAAGAAGGATAAATCAAATCTGATCGAGAGAGTGGAGTGAGGAACACGTTATACGAAGCACAGTGTGAACACGGGCATTTGGTAGGCTCGGTCGACCGAGCCATGACACTCGGTCGACCGAACGTGTCGGCTCGGTAGGTCGGTGGATTTTCGCATCGTTATCTTAGATCTTCCTATGTCGGCCACGATCCCTATAAAAGGAGCATCCATGCGGAGAAAGAACACACAATTTTACACACGAAAAAGCACCACATCAAATAAAAATATGAGTTTCTTTCTTTCAATCTTGCTTGAGAGTTCGAAGATGATTGAAGGCTAAGCATCTTGCGGTAGGACAACGGATGAAACCAATCAACAACCACACCAATTAGAGGATTTTTAGCTACATCTTTAGTGAGTTAATTTATGGTTTTTCATCAATTAGATATTGTTATATTGTTTATGTTTTATTGAATCGAGAGATCGATGAAACTATCGTTTGATTTGAATTTATATGAGAATATTGTTCAAAGTTGTGATCTTTTCAATTGATGCACTTAATTATAATTCGAGAGATCGTTTATAATTATTTGAGTAAGAGTATTAGAAATAATCTCGTGATCGTGTTTTGTATGTCGTTTTGTTTTACTTGAAAAAAAGAAAGCGAAACCTAGAATTCGCTTAGAGAAATTTAATCGAATTCGTGATTGATCGTTACTAAAAATTATATCTTTAGCTTGCCGTCTAGTTGGGGTTGGGTTGGTTGATTGGTGGATTCCGTTGCCTTGCCGTTTCCTTTTAATTACTTGATAAATCGAATAGTTCGTATCAATTTGATTCCAATTTACTATTCATCGAAGTTACTTGTTCATAAATCGCGTTTTAATGTTCATAATTAGTTTAAACCCTAGTTTAGTTAATAATTGTGACATAATCGATAGAATAATTGTTCCTTGATCCGATAAACATTCCACTCCGCCAGGGCGACCCGTTAACATCCTATACTACGATCCTTATACTTGGGGTGTTTGGTTTATAAATTTAAAACTAGTTTTACCGAACAAGTTTTTGGCGCCGTTGCCGGGAGTCGTAACGGTTGTCGGATTCTTCATAGGGCGATTTTTTACGTGTCAAAAGGGTCGTTTTAGCACGCAGTAGTATATTTTGGCCGTAACTTTCGGCTCGAGTGTCCGTTTGGAACGCAGGACCCCAATTCGGAAAGCTCGTTCCGACGCCGACGACGTGGTGAACTGCCGTAGGCCGTTCAGTGTGTTTTCGAGGTCAAAATCCACTGTTTTCCCCTCCATTTTGGCCCTGGAAGGTTTCAACACGTTTTTTTTTACCGTCTTAGTGTTTTTCTTGTTTTTAAACTTTTCGTAGGTAGGTTTCTTTTCCAGTTTCGGTTTCTATATATTTCCTAAAATAAAAAAATTAAAAAAATACTAAAAGCCTTTTGAACGAGTGTTCAACAACTTGAACGCCCGTCCACTTCAATTCTGTCTTCTGAACGAACGTTCATTCATACTGGACGCCAGTTCAGTCTCTCAAATCATCACTTCTTTTCTATCTTCTCTTCTCCTCTCTTTTCTTTTCTCCCTCTAAACCATCTAATCTTTTCTAAACCTGTTCTAATCAACCCCAAAGGGTTGATTTCTTCCTTTTCCTTTCTTCTGGTTTATGCAAGCGAGAAGTAAGAAGGACTTCGATCTTTGATCCACGAGCACGAACGATCTATCCTTAGAAGAAGGCTTCTCACGATTTGGACAAAATGGCGGATCAAGATCCACCAATTCCAAATCCCGATCCCCAAGCTCGATTAAATTTACTCCTTCAACAAATGCAAGCTCTGCGGCAAATGAGAATCAAAAAGTGGCATAAATCAACAACTTCAACAATTCCGCCAAAACCAAATTTTTAATCGGTTGAACGGGACCCTACACTCCATATCTTAATCAAGATTTTCTCGAGGACATAGACCTATTCGTCCACCTGATATGGGGAGTAAATTTCGACCTTAAAAATGGAGTAGTTGCTTTAGTCCAAAATAGCTCTTTCCATGGCATTGCTTTGCTCAAGAAGACCCACGACGACTTCTTGTCTACATTCGTACAAATCGTGAAGCAGGCCATTATCCTGGTGTTGATTCTGAGATAGTCAAGTTAAAGCTATTTCCTTTTGCTTTGAAAGGTGAAGCAAGTAGATGGTTTAAGTCGTTAGCACATCATTCTCTCCATACATGGAATGATGTCAAAAGAGCCTTCGCTCTTAAGTGGGGTTTCACCGAGGCAAGATTATGGAGATGAAAGCGGGAAATAGCTACTTTTGAGCGGTTGGAGGATGGCTGTTGGCAAAGCTTGGGAAAGATTGAATCTTTTGATGAGGAAATGCCCCAATCACGGATATGACAGACATGAGTTGTTGGAACTGTTCTACAGAGGTGTCTCTCAACCTAATAGAGACTATCTTGACTCCACAGCTCATGGATCTTTCTTAGGGGGAGGTGATGAGACTGCCTACAGAGTGGCTGAGACCATCGCCAAGAACAATATGTGGTCGACTCCTAAGAAGACCAATGTCGTTAAGAAAGAAGCTGCTGGTAATCCTGATACCAAGTTGTTAGTTGCTCGAGATGGAATTGATAAGCAAGCGGTGGCCAATCTTCGAGACGCGCGCCTTACGATCCGGGAATGCGGTAGGAACCGAGATGACGGAGGAGGTAAACTTAATGGATAATCAGAACCAACCCTTCCGAAACTTCAACCAGAACCAGAACTATTCAGGATTTCAAAGACAAAACTTCAATCAAGCCAAGTTACTACGGCCCTTCAAATTCGAATTCTTTCAACTCGAACTATCAAAGGCCGATTCGAACTCCCAAAGGCCTCAAGGTGGTGGAATCAAACTCGAACAATAATCATACCACCTCATGTGTCCTCAACACAAATTCGATGAGGTGGTGGACATGGTGAAGACTCGTCCACTAGTGTTAAAGCAATTGAGAGACAAGTTGGTCAAATGGCGGACCGACAAGCAAGCGGACCTCAAGGTAAACTTCCGAGTTATACCGAGAGAAATCCGAAAGCTGATGTGAATGTCTGCACCGCCATTACACCTCAGTGGGAATATGGACAAGAAGAGGAGTTGAACGAAGTAACTCTGAGAAGTGGTAAACAGGCTGGACCCGGCAAGATGTCGGGAAACGAGTAGCCCCTCCTGACGCCATGAGTTCAGGAGGGGGAAATCAGAAACCACATGCCGAAGAAAGCAACGATGAGGAGCTTAATGACAACTCTTTGGAGGACGAAAATAATTCTGATGAAGAGGAAAGGAAGGAGAGTCAGGAGGCTGTACCCCTGACTAAGAAAAAGGAAGAAAAGTTTGTGAGATGGAAGGATAAGGAGGATGAGGCGATAAAGAATCAGGCCACGAAGAATGATAAAGCCCTTCCTTATCCACCTAAGAGCAAGGAGAGAGCCCTCGCCAAAGACAAGCAGTATGATGGGGTGAGGAGGATACTTAGGGACACTAAAGTGAGTATGCCCTTAGTGAGGTATTGTGCGAAATGCCTAAATGTACTAAGTATCTTAAAGAATTCTGTGGGAGCAAGAGAAAGCTTCAGGGGATGGCTGAAGAAGTGTTTCGCGAGGATTGCGCGATGGTTTCACAGAAAATTGCTGTTAAGCGAGGTGACCCTGGCAGACCTTCAATCTCCTGTGAGATCGAAGGCCATTTATTCGAAAATGTCTTATGCGACTCGGGGCCTCTATTAATGTGATGCCATTAAATGTATGCAAAAGCTCGGGTTAGATAAAGGATGCGGGAGCGCCCGATTTCTCTTGAGATGGTAGATAAATCTAGCCGGATTGCGGCCGGTTGTGTAGCTAATGTTCTCCTTCAAGTTGAACATTTGGTCTTCCCTACCGACCAGGTTATCCTAGATTATCCACGATAAGGAAATGCCTCTAATTCTAGGCCGAACCTTTTGGACACTTCCAATGCTCTCATCGACTTACGCAAAGGCAGATTACTCTTAGAGTCGGTGACACATCTGTCACCTTCACACGGGGACACATCACGAAAGAGCCGTAATTGATGAAATATCGTTTGTCGAAGCTATCTATGAGGGCGAAAAAGATGCCTACTTTGAAGAAGCGAGAGGAGTTGACAGAGATAGGTGTGTTTTGAAGTCATGGACATTGAGGATCCGGTGATCTGCGGACCACCTTCTAATTCATTTCAAGCCGTAGGCATTGACGAGTCATCTTCACTCGCTCACACTGGGCCTGTTATTGAGTTAGAAGCATGAAGATGCCCAGCAACAAACGATGATTTCAAAGAATTGAGTCAGGAAGACTTCATCCCTGGTGAAGAAGAAGCTCTGATGGGTAGTTGGGACAAGGTAGAGTTTTGGAGAGAAGCTACTCATTGGGAAGTAGATGATTGGGAAGAGCTGGCAGAAGAGCTTAAAGATGAAGAGTTAAGAAAAATGATCGATCACAAGAAAAAGGAAGCAAGTGTTGACCGGAGGATTCCGATGGATGATTTGATCCAATACCTTTCTAGGGTTGAGCCTCGGGAAGATGAGGTGTTCTACTGTCAACCACTTCAAGCTCATAAGGAGAAAGGTGGCCCGTTAAAGTCTAGTATTGAGCAACCACTCTCGATTTAGAGCTCAAACCGCTTCGAAACACCTTAAGTATATCTTTCTTAAGGATGGAGATAAATTGCCTTTGATCATTTCTTGAAACTCGACCAAGAGCAAGAAGCACACGATTGATAGAAGTGCTTAAGAAAAACATCCTCACGTTCGGTTGGCAAGTGGGTGATATCCGAGGATCGGCCCGGACATATGCATGCATAAAATCCGAGCGGAGGAGGGAGCTAAAAAGGTTAGACAACCTCGAGAAGGCGAATCCGCATATGCGGGAAGTTGTCAAGAAGGAGGTTATAAAGTGGCTCGACATGGGAATCATCTACGCAATCGCCGATAATGAGTGGGTCACCTACTCAAGTTGTGCCAAAGAAGGCGGTATTACGGTTGAAAAGAATGAAAAAGGGAGGAAGTTGCCTACGCCTCGTGGATCAAGCTCTGAGTCTCGTATTGACTATCGTAGACTTAATGAGGTTCACGCCAAGGACCACTTTCCTCTACCCTTCATTGACCGACTTATTGAGCGACCGAGTGGTCACAAGTATTATTGTTTTCTCGATGGATACTCTGGTTACTTCCGGATAGCCATCGACCCCAATGACCAAAGAAGACCACGTTTACATGTCCATCCGGTACTTTTGCTTTTCGTAGAATGCCATTCGGTCTATGCAATGCACCCGCGACTTTTCAACGGTGTATGTTGGCCATTTTTATGGACTTGTTGAAAAATGCATGGAAGTCTTCATGGACGACTTCTCGATCTGGCGATAGTTTTGATGAAATTTTAGAGAACCTAGATATGGTACTCCAACGTTGCGTTGAGAAGAATCTGGTGCTTAAGCGGGAGAAATGCCATTTTCTAGTAGGCGAAGGAATCGTTTTGGGACATAAGGTGTCCATTCTTTGGTATTCAAGTCGATAAGGCTAAGGTCGAAGCCATTGAAAGGATGGCGTACCTAAGGCAGGTGAAAGAGGTACGAGGTTTTCTAGGCCATGTTGGCTTTACAAAGCGTTTCATTAAAGATTTTTCTACCATCGCCAAGCCTTTATCAAATCTTTTGAAAGATGATGTAGATTTCTTGTTCGATCTGAAGTGCAAAGAAGCTTTCAATTGTCCGAAAGACAAGCTTATCGATGCCCCTATTTTAGTTGCTTTTGGACCAACCAAGCTTCGAGTTGATGTGCGATGCCTCTAATTACGCCGTAAAAGCGCAGTTTTAGGTCAAAGAGTTGATAAAGGTTGAGCCCATCTATTATGCGAGTCGTACCTTGAACCCGGCTCAATGCAATTATACTACGACCGAGAAGGAATTCTTAGCCGTCGTCTTTGCCATTGACAAGTTTAGAAGCTATCTTCAGGTTCTCGAGTGGTTGTATGGAATGAGATCATGCGACTTTACGCTACCTTATGGATAAAGCGGATGCAAAACCAAGGTTACTTAGATGGATTTTAATTCTACAAGAGTTTGACCTTGTGATTAAAGATAAGAAAGGTAGTGAGAATATTGTGGTGATCATTTATCTCGCTTAGTAAATGAGGGTGTGAGAATCACAATGATATAGGCATTGATTTTCCGGTGAGCAATTGATGAAGCTTGAAGCGGTTAGGCCGTGGTATGTCGACTACGTCAACTATTTAGCGAGTGGTCATTTAGAGGATATGACGTATCGGGAGAAGAAAAGTTCTCTTTCGATCTTAAATATCTCGTATGGGAAGACACTTATTTGTTGAGTGTAAAGGCGGGTTGCTTCGACGGTGTGTTCTGAGCATGATCGGTGGGATATCCTAGAACAATGCCATATATGGTCTACCGGAGGTCACTATGGAACACCAAAGGCGGTTGCAAAGATTCTTCAATTTGGATTCTCTTGGCCGACTCTGTTTAAAGATGCGAAGCCTTTTGTAAAGGTTGTGATAGGTGCCAGAGAAGAGACGAGGAAAGCGAGTAGTCGGATGGAAATGCCACTTAAGCCCATTCTTGAATGCGAAGTTTTCGATGTATGGGGCATAGATTTTATGGGACCCTTTCCATCTTCATGTGGTAATAAGTATATCCTCAAATCTGTGTGGATTATGTTTCAAAGTGGGTCGAGGCCATAGCTACTCAAACTAATGATCACAAGGTTGTGAAGAAATTCTTGCAAAGAATATCTTTACTAGATTCGGTTGTCCGAGAGCACTCATTAGTGATGAAGGTACTCACTTTTGCAATGTGCGCTTGACAAGATCCTTGAGAAGTATGGTGTCAAACATAAGATTGGTACACCATATCATCCTCAAACTAGTGGCCAAGTCGAGGTAAGCAACAGAGCTTGAAAAGAATTTTGAAGAAGACCGTGAACAATAATCGATCTAATTGGAGTCTTAAGTTGGATGACGCATTGTGGGCCCTCGTCGTACTGCATTTAAAACCCGATGGGCACGTCACCCTTCCAAATGGTCTATGGCAAAGCTTGTCATTTACTGTCGAACTTGAGCACTGAGCTTTACGGGCAATTAAATTCTTAAATTTTGATAGCCAACTCTGTGGGGAGAAAAGGTTATTCTGATTGAGCGAGCTCGGCAATTCGGACTCCGTGCATACGAGAATGCTAAGCTTAGCAAGGAAAGAACGAAGATGCTCCATGACGCTAAGATCAAGGACCGAGAATTCAAAGTTGGTGAAATGGCTTTACTCTATAATACTAGACTTCACTGTTTCGGGTAAACTCAAGTCTAGATGGTGCAGTCCCTTTGAGATTCTCGAGGTTAATCCAAGTGGAGTAATTACTTTGAACGGGTATGGTAATCAAGCTTTTAAAGTGAATGGCCATCGACTTAAGAAATATTTTGGGCAACCAAAGGAAAAGCACTGAGATTCTTTATTTTCAAAGCGAGATGAGAAATACTGAGATGTCACGATTTGTGAAGAGATTCCATCTTATTTCTTTAAGTCAGGATGATGATGGCGTTCTATATCCACCCGTAAGGTACCTTCTGTTGAGACTTACGATCATACCACTATGTCTATGCCTATCATCCGCAAGAACAAGAAGAAGAGAGTCGGTGTAGTTTGGAGAGAAAAGTTTAATCATCTTATAGCACACTTGACTTGTTGTTGTGGTGAAAATCATTTCGCCCAAGTGCTCACGATTACGATCATCGAGGTGGCGGTAGTCAAACCAAAGTGGCCCGATCCGGGTTGATCTTTTGGAATGTGTCAAGCTATTGACATTAAAAAAGCGCTCAGGAGGCAACCTAGTTTTCTTTGTTCGTTTTCTTTTCTTAGGTTGTTTTGCTTTATTGTTTAGAAATAATACTTTAGTTGATTTTGTGTTGATGGTTATTCCTCCTACATTCATTGTAAGTGTTTTGTGTTATGTGTTGCTCATATACCCGTGTACCCCGAGATTATATGGTATGTCGAGTGTTGCGAGATACTTTTGAGCGGAGTTTTGAGTTACTATTGTCGGTGTTGTCTATTCGAGTTGTAGCAGTGCGTTCATGCTCCGGCCTGACCTCTGCCAACTTTCATCCGACAACCCTTTGTTGAAACCAGCTAAGTTTTCTTTTCTTTTATATTTGCACATTCTGAGGACATAATGTGATTTAAGTGTGGGGGGGTGTTTGGGTATGTTTTTATGCTATATCCTTTGAAATATGAGTGAATGTTAAATTTCTGCGGAATTTAAAATTTTTTGTGAGTCTCGAGCATATAATTGGAACTAGATGCTTGCTAGTTGTAGTTTTCTAACGATGATAGTACGTAACTTAGTGAGATAATTATAGCATGTCTTTACTGTCATGGAGATAGTATTCATTTCACACTCACGAAAGCCTTTGATTTTGAAGCATGACTTTTGAATTATATCCTTTCATTATTTTTAATGATTTATCTTAGGAAGGTCAGTATAGTTACACCTAAGTTAGACCGTGTACTGTGAATATCATAAAGTTTGAATGTGATAGGTGAGATGTAACTTATGACTTTGAAAAGTGAATAAATAAAGTGAGTGAGCAATTATTAATAAATACGTTTGTCGGAAGCTGGTTAATGATTTGAGTGCGGTAGGGTATACCTCGTATGTCCTATTCTACTATGATGACCAAAAGCTCACGACAGTTAGAAGAAGCTACCTTATGATTTGAGTAAGGTAGGGTGTTATCACGAAACATCCTATTCTACTATGATGGATAAAAGCTCATTCTGATATGCGTCAAATTTGAACATTTTGGAAATGATGAATAAGAATAAAGTGAAGTCTTTGTTATCATGGATCTTATACCCGGTAGAGAAACAAACATGATATCTTTGTAGGATTATCCTCTTGAGTGCGTGGGAAGGCTTTGAGTGGAGCTATTCTTGTATGCGTACCTAGGATAGTCATTGGAATTTTTGAGAGGATATTTCTTTGAAAGGCTTGTTAAGATTGAGAACGGCTTGTCACACTTACACCGAATCTATCTCTGTGTTGGTATCATTTGCTATAGTTGTTGTATCTTTCGTTACGTGAGTTAGAGATCTATGTGGATTATTTATAAAGTTGAGCTATAGTTTTGATTGTTTTGTCGAGGGCGAACAAAAAGCTAAGTGTGGGGAGTTGTTTAGGGTAAATTTTACTATATTTTGGGCTTAATCACTAAACAATTTACCTTATTTTTAAGGAAATAAATGAGAAAAGCGTGTTTTAACCGTTAAATTCCTATAATGGTTATTGAGGAATTATAATTTAATTATGAGGAAATATTGGGTTTAATTGTTATTTTTGTTACACATTTTATTATTATTATTATTCGATGACTTGGTGTAACAACATTTTTGCAGAAAATAAAGAAATGCGAGGGGTGATATTATTTAATCAAGAGGATCAATTTCATTCAATCATTTGGATTTTATTTTGGGAAGATAAATATTATTCAATCAAAAGAATCTCAAGAAATAAAGAAGATATTCGGAGCAATTAAAGAAGGATAAATCAAATCTGATCGAGAGAGTGGAGTGAGGAACACGTTATACGAAGCACAGTGTGAACACGGGCATTTGGTAGGCTCGGTCGACCGAGCCATGACACTCGATCGACCCGAGCGTGTCGGCTCGGTAGGTCGGTGGATTTTCGCATCGTTATCTTCTAGATCTTCCTATGTCGGCCACGATCCCTATAAAAGAGCATCCATGCGGAGAGAAAGAAACAATTTTACACACGGAAAAAGCACCACATCAAATAAAAATATGAGTTTCTTTCTTTCAATCTTGCTTGAGAGTTCGAAGATGATTGAAGGCTAAGCATCTTGCGGTAGGACAACGGATGAAACCAATCAACAACCACACCAATTAGAGGATTTTTAGCTACATCTTTAGTGAGTTAATTTATGGTTTTTCATCAATTAGATATTGTTATATTGTTTATGTTTTATTGAATCGAGAGATCGATGAAACTATCGTTTGATTTGAATTTATATGAGAATATTGTTCAAAGTTGTGATCTTTTCAATTGATGCACTTAATTATAATTCGAGAGATCGTTTATAATTATTTGAGTAAAGTATTAGAAATAATCTCGTGATCGTGTTTTGTATGTCGTTTTGTTTTACTTGAAAAGAAAAGCGAAACCCTAGAATTCGCTTAGAGAAATTTAATCGAATTCGTGATTGATCGTTACTAAAAATTATATCTTTAGCTTGCCGTCTAGTTGGGGTTGGGTTGGTTGATTGGTGGATTCCGTTGCCTTGCCCGTTTCTTTTAATTACTTGATAAATCGAATAGTTCGTATCAATTTGATTCCAATTTACTATTCATCGAGATTCTTGTTCATCGTCGTTTTCTTGTTCATAATTAGTTTAAACCTAGTTTAGTTAATAATTGTGACATAATCGATAGAATAATTGTTCCTTGATCCGATAAACATTCCACTCCCTTAGGGCGACCCGTTAACATCACATACTACGATCCTTATACTTGGGGTGTTTTGGTTTATAAATTTAAAACTAGTTTTACCGAACAAGTTTTGGCGCCGTTGCGGGAGTCGGTAGCGGTTGTCGGATTCTTCATAGGACGATTTTACGTGTCTATTTAGGGTCAATTTTAGCACGCAGAGTATTTTGGCGTAACTTTCGGCTCGAGTGTCCGTTTGGAACGCAGGACCCCAATTCGAAAGCTTCGTTAGCGCCGACGACGTGGTGAACTGCCGTGAGGCCGTTCAGTGTGTTTTCGAGTCAAAATCCACTGTTTTCCCCTCCATTTGGCCTGGAAGGTTTCAACACGTTTTTTTTTACCGTCTTAGTGTTTTTCTTGTTTTAAACTTTTCGTAGGTAGGTTTCTTTTCGATTTCGGTTTCTATATATTTCTAAAATAAAAAAATTAAAAAATACTAAAAGCCTTTTGAGCAGTGTTCAACAACTTGAGCGCCCGTCCACTTCATTACATCTTACGAGCGAGCGTTCATTCATACTGGGCCTTGATTGATCTCTCAAATCATCACTTCTTTTCTATCTTCTCTTCTCCTCTCTTTTCTTTTTCTCCTCTAAACCATCTAATCTTTTCTAAACCTGTTCTAATCAACCCCAAAGGTTGATTTCTTCCTTTTCCTTTCTTACGGTTTATGCAAGCGAGAAGTAAGAAGGACTTCGATCTTTGATCACGAGCACGAACGATCTATCCTTAGAAGAAGGCTTCTCACGATTTGGACAAAATGGCGGATCAAGATCCACCAATTCCAAATCGATCCCCAAGCTCGATTAAATTTACTCCTTCAACAAATGCAAGCTCTGCGGCAATGAGAATCGACAAGGTGGCATAAATCAACAACTTCAACAATTCCGCCAAAACCCGGCTTAATCGGTTGAACCGGGACCCCTACACTCCATATCTTAATCAAGATTTTCTCGAGGACATAGACCTATTCGTCCACGACGATGGGGAGTAAATTTCGACCTTAAAAATGGAGTAGTTGCACTAGTCCAAAATAGCTCTTTCCATGGCCTTTGCTCAAGAAGACCCATACGACTTCTTGTCTACATTAAATACAAATCGTGAAGCGAGGCCATTATCTGGTGTTGATTACGAGATAGTCAAGTTAAAGCTATTTCCTTTTGCTTTGAAAGGTGAAGCAAGTAGATGGTTTAAGTCGTTAGCACATCATTCTCTCCATACATGGAATGATGTCAAAAGAGCCTTCGCTCTTAAGTGGGTTTCACCGAGGCAAGATTATGGAGATGAAGCGGGAAATAGCTACTTTTGAGCGGTTGGAGGATGAGGCTGTTGGCAAAGCTTGGGAAAGATTGAATCTTTTGATGAGAAATGCCCCAATCACGGATATGTGAGACATGAGTTGTTGGAGGCATTTTCTGAGGTGTCTCTCAACCTAATAGAGACTATCTTGACTCCATGGCTCATGGATCTTTCTTAGGGGAGGTGATGAGGCGCTTCTGAGTGGTGAGACCATCGCCAAGAACAATATGTGGTCGACTCTAAGAAGACCAATGTTGTTAAGAAAGAAGGCTGCGCAAGTAATCACGATACCAAGGTGTTGGTTGCTCGGATGGAATTGATAAGCAAGCGGTGGCCAATCTTGAGATCTTGACCTTACGAGGTGGGAATCTTGGAACAGGCCGAGATGCGGAGGAGGTAAACTTAATGGATAATCAAAACCAACCCTTCCGAAACTTCAGCGGCAGAACTATTCGAGATTTCAAAGACAAAACTTCAATCAAGCCAAGTTACTACTGGCCCTTCAAATTCGAATTCTTTCAACTCGAACTATCAAAGGCGATTCGAGAACTCCCAAAGGCCTCAAGGTGGGTGGAATCAAACTCAGAACAATAATCATACCACCTCATGTGTCCCTCAACACAAATTCGATGAAATTTGGTGGACATGGTGAAGACTCGTCCACTAGTGTTAAAGCAATTGAGAGACAAGTTGGTCAAATGGCGGACCGGCAAGCAAGCGGACCTCAAGGTAAACTTCCGAGTTATACCGAGAGAAATCCGAAAGGCGATGTGAATGTGCGCACCGCCATTACACCTCGGTGGGAATATGGACAAGAAGAGGAGTTGAATGAAGTAACTCGAGAAGTGGTAAGCAATTTGGACCCGGCAAGATGTCGGAAGCGAGTAGCCCCTCACGGCGCCATGAGTTCGGGAGGGAAATCGAAACCACATGCCGAAGAAAGCAGCGATGAGGAGCTTAGTGACAACTCTTTGGAGGGACGAAAATAATTACGATGAAGAGGAAAGGAAGGAGAGTCAAGGGCTGTACCACGACTAAGAAAAAGGAAGAAAAGTTTGTGAGATGGAAGGATAAGGAGGATGATGGCGATAAAGAATCAGGCCACGAAGAATGATAAAGCCCTTCCTTATCCACCTAAGAGCAAGGAGAGAGCCCTCGCCAAAGACAAGCGATATGATGGGGTGAGGAGGATACTTAGGGACACTAAAGTGAGTATGCCCTTAGGTGAGGTATTATGCAGAAATGCCTAAATGTACTAAGTATCTTAAAAAATGCAGTGGGAGCAAGAGAAAGCTTGAGGGGATGGTGAAGAAGTGTTTTAGCGAGGATTGCTGTGATGGTTTCTGAGAAAATTCTTTGTTAAGCGAGGTGACCACTGGCGGACCTTCAATCTCTGTGAGATCGAAGGCCATTTATTCGAAAATGTCTTATGCGACTCGGGGCCTCTATTAATGTGATGCCATTAAATGTATGCAAAAGCTCGGGTTAGACAAAAGGATGCGAGGAGCGCCCGATTTCTCTTGGATGGTAGATAAATCTAGCGGATGCTGCGGCCGGTTGTGTAGCTAATGTTCTCCTTCAAGTTGAACATTTGGTCTTCCCTACCGAAGTAGGTTATCTAGATTATCCACGATAAAGAAATGCCTCTAATTCTAGGCCGAACCTTTTTGGACACTTCCAATGCTCTCATCGACTTACGCAAAGGGATGATTACTCTTAGAGTCGGTGACACATCTGTCACCTTCACACGGGGACACATCACAGAAAGAGCCGTAATTGATGAAATATCGTTTGTGAAGCTATCTATGAGGGCGAAAAAGATGCCTACTTTGAAGAAGCGGAGGAGTTGCGAGAGATAGGTGTTTTTGAAGTCATGGACATTGAGGATCCGGTATTGCGGACCACCTTCTAATTCATTTCAAGCCGTAGGCATTGGTGAGTCATCTTCACTTTCGCTCTGCACTGGGCTGTTATTGAGTTAGAAGCATGGAGATGCCCGACAACAAGCGATGATTTCAAAGAATTGAGTCGGGAAGACTTCATCCCTGGTGAAGAAGAAGCTCGATGGGTAGTTGGGACGAGGTAGAGTTTTGGAGAAGCTACTCATTGGGAAGTAGATGATTGGGAAGAATTTGGCGAGAAGAGCTTAAAGATGAAGAGTTAAGAAAAATGATCGATCACAAGAAAAAGGAAGCAAGTGTTGACCGGAGGATTCCGATGGATGATTTGATCCAATACCTTTCTGGGGTTGAGCCTCGGGAAGATGAGGTGTTCTCTTGTCAACCACTTCAAGCTCATAAGGAGAAAGGTGGCCCGTTAAAGTCTAGTATTGAGCAACCACCTCTTGATTTAGAGCTCAAACCGCTTCGAAACACCTTAAGTATATCTTTCTTAAGGATGGAGATAAATTGCCTTTGATCATTTCTTCGAAACTCGACCAAGAGCAAGAAGCACAGTTGATAGAAGTGCTTAAGAAAAACATCCTCGCGTTCGGTTGGCAAGTGGGTGATATCCGAGGATCGGCCCGGACATATGCATGCATAAAATCCGAGCGGAGGAGGGAGCTAAAAGGTTAGACAACCTCAGAGAAGGTGAATCCGCATATGCAGGAAGTTGTCAAGAAGGAGGTTATAAAGTGGCTCGACATGGGAATCATCTATGCAATCGCCCGATAGCGAGTGGGTCGACCCTACTCAAGTTGTGCCAAGAAAGGCGGTATTACGGTTGAAAAGAATGAAAAAAGGGAGGAAGTTGCCCTACGTCTCGTGGACGAGCTCTGAGTGCGTATTGACTATCGTAGACTTAATGAGGTTCTTGCCAGGACCACTTTCCTCTACCCTTCATTGACCCGCTTATTGAGCGGCCCGAGTGGTCACAAGTATTATTGTTTTCTCGATGGATACTCGGTTACTTCGGATAGCCATCGACCCCTAATGACCAGAGAAGACCACGTTTACATGTCCATCGGTACTTTTGCTTTTCGTAGAATGCCATTCGGTCTATGCAATGCACCCGCGACTTTTCAGCGGTGTATGTTGGCCATTTTTATGGACTTGTTGAAAAATGCATGGAAGTCTTCATGGGCGACTTCTCGATCTCTGGCGATAGTTTTGATGAAATTTTAGAGAACCTAGATATGGTACTCCAGCGTTGCGTTGAGAAGAATCGGTGCTTAAGCGGGAGAAATGCCATTTTCTAGTAGGCGAAGGAATCGTTTTGGGACATAAGGTGTCCATTCTTTGGTATTCAAGTCGATAAGGCTAAGGTGAAGCCATTGAAAGGATGGCGTACCCCTAAGGCAGGTGAAAGAGTGCGAGGTTTTCTAGGCCATGTTGAAGCCTACAGGCGTTTCATTAAAGATTTTCTACCATCGCCAAGCCTTTATCAAATCTTTTGAAAGATGATGTAGATTTCTTGTTCGATCGAAGTGCAAAGAAGCTTTCAATTGTCGAAAGACAAGCTTATCGATGCCCTATTTTAGTTTTTTATTTGGACCAAGCCTTCGAGTTGATGTGCGATGCCTCTAATTACGCCGTGGCGCATTTTAGGTCAAAGAGTTGATAAAGGTTCAGGCCCATCTATTATGCGAGTCGTACCTTGAACCCGGCTCAATGCAATTATACTACGAGCGAGAAGGAATTCTTAGCCGTGTTGTCTTTGCCATTGACAAGTTTAGAAGCTATCTTCTAGGTTCTCAGTGGTTGTATGGATGAGATCATGCGACTTTTACGCTACCTTATGGATAAAGCGGATGCAAAACCAAGGTTACTTAGATGGATTTTAATTTACAAGAGTTTGACCTTGTGATTAAAGATAAGAAAGGTAGTGAGAATATTGTGGTGATCATTTATCTCGCTTAGTAAATGAGGGTGTAGAGAATCACAATGATATAGGCATTGATTTTCCGGTGAGCAATTGATGAAGCTTGAAGCGGTTAGGCCGTGGTATCTTGACTACGTCAACTATTTAGCGAGTGGTCATTTAGAGGATATGACGTATCGGGAGAAGAAAAAGTTCTTTTACGATCTTAAATATCTCGTATGGGAAGACCCTTATTTGTTGAGTGCAGTAAAGGCGGGTTGCTTCGACGGTGTGTTCTGAGCATGATCGGTGGGATATCTTAGAACAATGCCATAGCGGTCCTACGGAGAGTCACTATGGAACACCAAAGGCGGTTGCAAAGATTCTTCAAATTTGGATTCTCTTGGCCGACTCTGTTTAAAGATCGAGAAGCCTTTTGTAAAGGTTGTGATAGGTGCGGAGAGCAGGAAGCGAGTAGTCGGATGGAAATGCCACTTAAGCCCATTCTTGAATGCGAAGTTTTCGATGTATGGGGCATAGATTTTATGGGACCCTTTCCATCCTCATGTGGTAATAAGTATATCCTCAAATGCTGTGTGGATTATGTTTCAAAGTGGGTCGAGGCCATAGCTACTCAAACTAATGATCACAAGGTTGTGAAGAAATTCTTGCAAAAGAATATCTTTACTAGATTCGGTTGTCGAGAGCACTCATTAGTGATGAAGGTACTCACTTTTGCAATGTGCGCTTGACAAGATCCTTGAGAAGTATGGTGTCAAACATAAGATTGGTACACCATATCATCCTCAAACTAGTGGCCAAGTCGAGGTAAGCAACTTGAGCTTGAAAAGAATTTTGAAGAAGACCGTGAACAATAATCGATCTAATTGGAGTCTTAAGTTGGGATGACGCATTGTGGGCCTATCGTCTTTGCATTTAAAACCCGATGGGCACGTCACCCTTCCAAATGGTCTATGGCAAAGCTTGTCATTTACTGTCGAACTTGAGCCTGAGCTTTACGGGCAATTAAATTCTTAAATTTTGATAGCCAACTGTGGGGAGAAAAGGTTATTCTGATTGAGCAGAGCTCGCGCAATTCGGACTCCGTGCATCATGAGAATGCTAAACTTAGCAAGGAAAGAACGAAGATGCTCCATGGCGCTAAGATCAAGGACCGAGAATTCAAAGTTGGTGAAATGGCTTTACTCTATAATACTAGACTTCATTTGTTTCTGGTAAACTCAAGTCTAGATAGTGCAGTCCCTTTGAGATTCTCGAGGTTAATCCAAGTGGAGTAATTACTTTGAGCGGGTATGGTAATCAAGCTTTTAAAGTGAATGGCCATCGACTTAGAAATATTTTGGGCAACCAAAGGAAAAGCTGAGATTCTTTATTTTCAAAGCGAGATGAGAAATCTGAGATGTCTGATTTGTGAAGAGATTCCATCTTATTTCTTTAAGTCGAGATGATGATGGCGTTCTATATCCACCCGTAAGGTACCTTCTGTTGAGACTTCTGATCATACCACTATGTCTATGCCTATCATCCGCAAGAACAAGAAGAAGAGAGTCAGTGTAGTTTGGAGAGAAAAGTTTAATCATCTTATAGCACACTTGACTTGTTGTTGTGGTGAAAATCATTTCCGCCCCAGTGCTCCTGATTCTGATACTGAGGTGGCGGTAGTCAAACCAAAGTGGCCCGATCCGGGTTGATCTTTTGGAATCTGTGTCAAGCTATTGACATTAAAAGAGCGCTCCTAGGAGGCAACCTAGTTTTCTTTGTTCGTTTTCTTTTCTTAGGTTGTTTTGCTTTATTGTTTAGAAATAATACTTTAGTTGATTTTGTGTTGATGGTTATTCCTCCTACATTCATTGTAAGTGTTTTGTGTTATGTGTTGCTCATATACCCCGTGTACCCCGAGATTATATGGTATGTCGAGTGTTGCGAGATACTTTTGAGCGAGTTTTGAGTTACTCTTGTCGGTGTTGTCTATTCGAGTTGTAGCGATGCGTTCATGCTCGGCTGACCTCTCGCCAACTTTCATCCGACAACAACTTTGTTGAAACCAACTAAGTTTTTTTTCTTTTATATTTATTGCATTACGAGGACATAATGTGATTTAAGTGTGGGGGTGTTTGGGTATGTTTTATGCTATATCCTTTGAAATATGAGTGAATGTTAAATTTTCATGAATTTAAAATTTTTGTGAGTCTCGAGCATATAATTGGAACTAGATGCTTGCTAGTTGTAGTTTTCTAACGATGATAGTACGTAACTTAGTGAGATAATTATAGCATGTCTTTACTGTCATGGAGATAGTATTCATTTCACACTCATGAAAGCCTTTGATTTTGAAGCATGACTTTTGAATTATATCATTTCATTATTTTTAATGATTTATCTTAGGAAGGTCAGTATAGTTACACCTAAGTTAGACCGTGTACTGTGAATATCATAAAGTTTGAATGTGATAGGTGAGATGTAACTTATGACTTTGAAAAGTGAATAAATAAAGTGAGTGAGCAATTATTAATAAATCGTTTGTCGGAAGTTGGTTAATGATTTGAGTGCGGTAGGGTATACCTCGTATGTCTATTCTACTATGATGACCAAAAGCTCACGGCGAGTTAGAAGAAGCTACCTTATGATTTGAGTAAGGTAGGGTGTTATCCTGAAACATCCTATTCTACTATGATGGATAAAAGCTCATTACGATATCGTCAAATTTGAACATTTTGGAAATGATGAATAAGAATAAAGTGAAGTCTTTGTTATCATGGATCTTATACCCAGTGAAACTGACATGATATCTTTGTAGGGATTATCCTCTTGAGTGCGTGGGAAGGCTTTGAGTGGAGCTATTATGCATGCGTACCTAGGATAGTCATTGGAATTTTGAGAGGATATTTCTTTGAAAGGCTTGTTAAGATTGAGAACGGCTTGTCACACTTACACGAATCTATCTACGTGTTGGTATCATTTGCTATAGTTGTTGTATCTTTCGTTACGTGAGTTAGAGATCTATGTGGATTATTTATAAAGTTGAGCTATAGTTTTGATTGTTTTGTCGAGGGCGAACAAAAAGCTAAGTGTGGGGAGTTGTTTAGGGTAAATTTTACTATATTTTGGGCTTAATCACTAAACAATTTACCTTATTTTTAAAGGAAATAAATGAGAAAAGCGTGTTTTAACCGTTAAATTCCTATAATGGTTATTGAGGAATTATAATTTAATTATGAGGAAATATTGGGTTTAATTGTTATTTTGTTACACATTTTTATTATTATTATTATTCGATGACTTGGTGTAACAACATTTTGCGAGAAAATAAAGAAATGCAGGGGTGATATTATTTAATCAAGAGGATCAATTTCATTCAATCATTTGGATTTTATTTTGGGAAGATAAATATTATTCAATCAAAAGAATCTCAAGAAATAAAGAAGATATTCGGAGCAATTAAAGAAGGATAAATCAAATCGATCGAGAGAGTGGAGTGAGGAACACGTTATACGAAGCACGCAGTGTGAACACGGGCATTTGGTAGGCTCGGTCGACCGAGCCATGACACTCGGTCGACCCGAGCGTGTCGGCTCGGTAGGTCGGTGGATTTTCGCATCGTTATCTTCTAGATCTTCCTATGTCGGCCCACGATCCTATAAAAGGAGCATCCATGCGGAGAGAAAGAACACAATTTTACACACGAAAAGCACCACATCAAATAAAAATATGAGTTTCTTTCTTTCAATCTTGCTTGAGAGTTCGAAGATGATTGAAGGCTAAGCATCTTGCGGTAGGACAACGGATGAAACCAATCAACAACCACACCAATTAGAGGATTTTTAGCTACATCTTTAGTGAGTTAATTTATGGTTTTCATCAATTAGATATTGTTATATTGTTTATGTTTTATTGAATCGAGAGATCGATGAAACTATCGTTTGATTTGAATTTATATGAGAATATTGTTCAAAGTTGTGATCTTTTCAATTGATGCACTTAATTATAATTCGAGAGATCGTTTATAATTATTTGAGTAAAGTATTAGAAATAATCTCGTGATCGTGTTTTGTATGTCGTTTTGTTTTACTTGAAAAAAAAGCGAAACCCTAGAATTGATTAGAGAAATTTAATCGAATTCGTGATTGATCGTTACTAAAAATTATATCTTTAGCTTGCCGTCTAGTTGGGGTTGGTTTGGTTGATTGGTGGATTCCGTTGCCTTGCCGTTTCCTTTTAATTACTTGATAAATCGAATAGTTAAGTATCAATTTGATTCCAATTTACTATTCATCGAAATTCTTGTTCATAAATCGTTTTCTTTGTTCATAATTAGTTTAAACCCTAGTTTAGTTAATAATTGTGACATAATCGATAGAATAATTGTTCCTTGATCCGATAAAAATTCCACTCCCTTAGGACGACCCGTTAACATCCTATACTACGATCCTTATACTTGGGGTGTTTCGGTTTATAAATTTAAAACTAGTTTTTACCGAACAGTTTGTATACCAATCTAAGATGAATAATATGAATTATATATATATAAGTGTCGGAAGTAGCTGCCGATGATTTGAGTGCGGTAGGGCATTATCACGAAATGTCCTATACCACTATGAGGTTAATAGCTCCCGACTGCCTGATGATAGTAGTCCAGCTAGGGTGTTATCCCGAAACATCCTATTGCTGGGAATGAGGGCATATATGCTATATATGTGTGGAATTAATAGAACTTTAAAGAAAATTAGTGAATGGCAATGTGGAAAGATGGTTGGAAACCTTAGTTATCTGCTAACTATCCCCAGTATAAACTGAAAGATATGTTGTAGGGACTATCCTCTAAGTATGTCGGAAATATTTTAAATGCTCCCTATTATCTTTTCGGAATAAGTATGTTTTGTGAGGTGCATGTTATAATCATTTTTATATTTCTAATTTAAATGGGATGTTGGCTAGTTTTGTTTGAATCAATTTCAAGTGTGGATTTAGTGGAAATTTATTATGGCTATGCACACACTCACTTGGGTGAACCTCTAAACTACTTGAATATGTTTTATATTTGCATAAGTGTTTATTTGTCTCGAGTGGTGATTTTGTCTTGTCTTGCTCGGGACGAGCAAGGTTTAAGTGTGGGGAGTCGCCGGTGGGCGATAAGAAGAAGAGAGCCATTTGTTGAGAGCCGACCCGGTAGGAGGTGGTAGCGGCGAGCGGGATGTTCCCCCTCCCAAAAATCCAGAACTAAAGACTCTCGGAGGAAAGAGGCACCGACAAAGCCAAAACCTCTCGATAAAGGAAAATCGTGGTCGACGAGGCGGTTGTTGCGGTGGCGGGAAAAGCGGTGGTGCCCTTTCTTTGGAGTCCCCTGTTGGGCCTGGGGATGTCCCGCCGCTGGTTGGATAAAGAGTTCATGCGTCAGCGACCTCTCGACATGCCCGTGGCGTGGACAATTTCAAGGGGATCATTGGCGTGCCCCGCCGAGGCATTTCGGATGGGTCTCCCCAACAACGTCCGGTGGAGATAGGTCGCGGGATCGCGACGAGTTGTAATGGCGGATCGGACCGATCCTCACCGCACCTTCCTCCAAAATATCGAGGATTTGTGGGGTTTATATGGTGCCACGGTGAGCATGGTAAACATCCTTTTGCCCTTTGCTTTATTTTTCTTACTGTTATATTTTTCTTAAGTCAATATTGACCTTGCTGATCTTTCCTTCTTTTAGGTTGGCACCGGCTTGACGCAGTTTATCAATGACTACAGAAGCACCATATCTGCGAGCACCGACGTCGCAAAAGAGCTGGCCGATACTAAGAAAGCTCTCGATGCCGCAAATGAAGTGGGGATCGGGCTTCTTGGAAGTTTGAGCGCGGCTGAGGCTGAGAACGAGAAGTTAAGATTGCAGCTCGCTGAGGCCCATAAGAAACCAAACATTTGGAGAAGGTTAACTCCGAACTCGCGGAGCAGGATAGGTCAGCCACTCAAACCATGAAGGAGATGAAGCAGAAAATTGAAGAGGCTCAAACTCATTGGAAAGCCGAGCAAACAGTGAGCGGGGATTTGAGAAAGCAGCTGGCGGATCTGCACTCAAGTGTCCAAGGCCAGATTGAGGCCACAAGCGAGGTTGTTGCTGGAAAAAACTTTATGATGGGATATGACCAAGGGTTCTATCACATCGCAATGTGTATCTTACCCGCGGTGGCGGCGCTCTCCGATCTCGACACTTTGCAAGAATGGATTCTCACCCATCCCTTTTCCGATCATCTGAAGGACTTCCACCCGCAAATACCTTTTTCGGATGTTGAGCTTCAACGATATATCCCAATGTATGATCCGGATTGGGAGGTGCCCGCTGTGGAGGAAGCGAACCTAAGGGAGCGTGTGCGTCTGGCTACCGAGGCGAAAGCCGCATGGTGATTGAGAAGGTGGGGGTGGAGAAGAGGTCGAGCAACCCGGTGGAGAGACTATCGAGCCTCACGAGTGCGAGACAAATCTTGATCAAATCTTTGCACCATTCCTCCGCGAGAGAATGTTCACAATGAAGAAATGCGGCTGAGAATTCTTAGATTCGTAGTCTCGCATTGTAAAAACTATTTTCCTTTCCGCACTTTGTTTTGTAATAACAATTACGAAGTTTGATTTCTATTAAGCTTGATGTATGTTTACTTTTTGCTCGAATTTATTGTCTAAATTGAGTCCGATCATAATAGCATCCGGCCCCCTTGTTTTAGATAAGATTCCAAGTCGATCTTGAACGGACTCATATTCGAGATATACCCTCCTTGAATCTTCTCTAAAATAATTGCTCGTCCGAAACATGTTAACTTTTCTGTTCGCCCATTGAATCTGATCACCAATAACCTGCTCGCTAACAAACTTGAAATTTCTGGATGGTGGCCCCCTGTTTGAGATGAGATTCGAATTCGAGCCCTGAAGATTTTGTTCGCTCGTGATTGCTTTAATTTTTCCCTAATATTGCCCCCATTTTTAACAAAGTCTGAAGTTTGGCCGAGGGTTTTGTTGAAATTTTTTCGAACAACATTCATTCTCTACCCGCGTATTGCTCATGATAATATGCATTTTTAAAAGAGAAAATGTAAAATCGGGCTTTATTAATTTTGACTCATCCCGCTAGATGAGTGAAGATTACAAGCAAGTAAGAAAGCCTAACCACTCACGTCGTAAACGAGAGGATAGCCATAACCCTAACCGATTTATTACATGTAGTACATTTTAAGGTTGTCCGCATGCCACGGCCTATTGAGCTCATAACCTTGATGATTTACGAGCACATAAGTTCCTTTTTGATCTCTCTTGCGACTTGATAAAGGCCTTCCCAATTTCTTTGTTAGCTTGCCTTTATCCGGCTCCACACGATGGCCTTTCTATTTCGAAGAACAAAGTCCCGACCTTAAATGAATGATCGCGGATTCGCTTGTCGTGTTGCTGCTTAGCGAGTTGCTTGTAATTCGTGAGTCGATAATACGTCGCTAGCCTTTTTTCTTCTGCTAGATCCAAGTCGATCTGCCTGTTTAATAAATTGTCCGCTGGGTCGTATAAGGCAACCCTAATCTTTGGGTAGAGCCATTTCGGCGGGAGTCATGGCCTCACGATCCATAAGTAAGAGCAAAAAGGTGTTTCTCTGTGGGTGTTTTGATTGTGGTGCGGAGTGCCCAAAGTATATCGGGTAACTCGTCAACCCACCTCTCTGTTTTTACCTTGTCATCCACGCTTTTCTTGAGCATCTTGATTATTTGTTTATTGTCGGCCTCAGCTTGGCCGTTTCCTTGAGGATAAGCCACCGATGACTGCCAGTGTTTGACTTTGAATTCCTCACAGAGATTTGAGAAATCCTTCCTGAATTGTGGGCCATGATCTGATACTACTGCCCGCGGGACGCCAAAACGTGAAAAAATCTGATCGTGTAAGAAGTAACCCGCAGCTTTCACGGTTATCTTGACCATAGGTTTTGCTTCGATCCACTTTGTAAAGTAATCCACAGACACTATGATAACCTTGCACCCACATCTTCCTGGTGGAAAAGGTCCGATGAGATCGAGTCCCCACTTGTCGAAAGGCCAAGATGCGACTACGATGCTCTGTTCGACAGATGGTATCCGGGGGATGTCTGAATGTTTTTGACACTCCGGACATTCTCTAACTAACTTTTCTGAGTCTTTAAGGATCGTCGGCCAGTAATATCCTGTGGTTATAACCTTCTGGGCCAGGGAGCGGCTAGCGGGATGGCCCCCCATACTCCTTGGTGAAGCTCGATAAGGATCGTTTTGCTTTCCTCCTCTCGAACATGTCGTAATAGAGGATGTGTCGCGGATCTCCTATTGAGTATTCTGTTGTTTATAATATACATGGCCGCTCTTTTCTTAAGTGCGCGTGCTTTATCCGCTCCGTCGTAAGAGGCGCTGACTACATGTAAGCTTGCACACCTCGATCGATCCAAAGATGTAATCGAGTCTTTGGTGCGTCGATTCCATTATTTGTGTTTCCTCTATAGCGGGTACAGCTAGATACTCTATCATTATTGTAGGGTCCGCAAGCTCCTCTTTGAGTGATAGCTTGGAGAGATAGTCTGCTCGCTCGTTAACCTCTCTCCTAATTCTGATGAACTCGCAATAGTTGAAGCCATCTTTCAATCGTCGAACAATCTCACCATACTTCTTGAGAATACCACAGTGCGTGTCATAGTCCCCTGAGATTTGGTTGACGATTAATTAGGAATCACAATAGACTTCAACATTTTCCACGCTTAGTTCATTTGCTAGTTTGAGCCCAGCTATAACTGCTTCGTACTCGGCCTGATTATTTGTGGCCGGGAATTCGAACCTTAAAGCTTTTTCGATTTCCTCCGTCGTTCCGGGTTCCATCAAGATTACTCCGGCCCCACAACCATTTCCATTAGATGCCCCGTCAACATATAACTGCCAACACTGATCGGGTTTACTCCTGGCTGCAGCGGGATCTTGTGTGAAAAAGCGGCGGGTTGTGGCGAGCTAAAACTTGTCTCTACAATAAAATCCGGCGAGTGTTTGACCCTTGATAGCTTTTCTAGGTTGATCTTGTATGTCGAACTCGGTAATTTCGATAGCTCACCTGAGGAGTCGCCCAGAAAGATCCGGTTTATGCGATATTTGGCGCATTGGACTATCTGTTAAGACAGTTATTGTATGTGAAGTAAAGTAAGCCCTGAGTTTGAGGGCAGCGATAACAAGCGAGTAGGCTAATTTTTCAACATTAAAATAGCGACATTCCACCGGACTGAGAGCCTTGCTTACATAGTAGACGGGATTTTGGAGGGTTCCGGCCTCCTTGACAATAACGGCGGCAACAGCCCGGTCCGAAGCCGCCAGGTACAAAAACAAAACATCTCCTTCTATAGGGCTAACCAAAAGAGGTGGCTTCCCTAGATACTCCTTCAAAGCTTGGAACGCCTGCGAACATTCTGCGCTCCACGAAAAAGTCTTGTCGCCTTTGAGAACTTTGAAGAAGGGAAGACACTTCTCCGCTGATTTTGATATGAAGCGACCTAGTGCGATGATGCGGCCATTGAGCCTCTGAACTTCTTTGATAGTCGTAGGCTCTTGCATGTCGAGCAAAGCTTGTATTTTTTCTGGATTAGCCTCGATGCCACGATGACTAACCATAAACCCAAGAAACTTGCCTGCCTGGACACCAAAAGTACATTTGGCCGGATTGAGTTTCATTGAGTGTTTTCGGACATTGTTGAAAGTTTCTTGAAGGTCAGCGGTGTGACCGTCCCCCGCGGACTTGACAACCATATCATCGATGTAAGCTTCCATATTTTTGCCTATTTGCGAACTGAAGACCTTGTTGACCATTCGCTGATAAGTCGAACCCGCATTCTTCAGCCCAAATAGCATCATTTCATAATAATATAAACCTCCAGCGCCTCTGAAAGCCGTTTTTTCTTTGTCAGAATCAGCCATCCGCACTTGATGATACCCAGAATATGCATCCAAAAAACTTAGAACTTCGAAACCAGAGATGGAATCACTAACCGATCAATTCGCGGAAGCTGATAAGGATCTTTCGGACAAGCTTTATTGATGTCCGTGAAATCGACGCACATTCTCCACTTGCCATTGTGTTTTTTTACCATAACAACATTTGCCAGCCAAGTCGGATAGGCTAGCTCTCTTATTATCCCTGCTTCTAGGAGTTTTCCGACTTTTACCTTTCTTTGCCGCTTCCACCGATCGAAAATTGGCGTGCTCATTGCTGTATTGGTTTGAAAGTAGAGTCGACGTTAAGATGATGAAGGGCGACGTCGGGCTCGACCCCTCGCATGTCCGTGACTACCCAGGCGAATGCACTCAAATTTTCTTTGAGCATTTTTATCAATTCTTCTCTTTCAATGGAACTCAGCCGAGCTCCTATCTTGACTTTTTGCTCGGGATATTTGTCGTTGATGATTACCTCGACTAACTCATCCTCCGCTGTAAAATCAGGCTCATCTCTAACTTGAAATGTCTCACACTCCACTTTAACAGGCACAAGCTCGACAGCGACCCTGATCATGTCGATGTTTTCCATGTTCTGTGGCTGTTCGACTCGTGCCCTTTTATTCCCGGTCCTCATTTCATGTATATATGTCAGGACAGCTGCAAGCTCGCTGATCGACGTTCCGATCCTGTCTCCAACCTAAAATTTTGCTCGCTGATGCGGAATGGAAGTTACCATCTGAAACTGTTTCAAAGCTGGCGTCCCATTTATCATGTTATAATTGGACTGAAGGTCGACCACCAAAAACATCACATTTTCAGTGCGAAAGGGCGCATAATCTCCCATCTGTACATCCAAGTCGATGGCCCCCTTGACTTGTATTTTGTGATTGGTGAAGCCCTCAAGTGTGCCATTATGCGGCCTCAAATTAGAGTCTCCAAACCCCAATTCCTTGAAGCAGTTGTAGTACAGGATGTCGTGGCATGCCCATGTGTCGACCATCACCCTATTGACACAGGCCCGATTGATGACTACCGAAATGCATAGACACATATCTTCTGTATTGATCGAAGTCACTAGCTCACTTCAGGTAAAAGCAAGGGGTTACTCGTTCCCTCGCAAAACTACAGGCTTCTCCACATGTTTGTTAATGGAGCCGATGTGGCTCTTTATTTGAGTGTGTTGGAATAGTGTCCTAAACCCAATCGGGTTGGACCGGATCCGACCGGGTCGGATCATTTCTACTATTTCTTTATGTTTATACATACATTAAATGGCTTTTCTGTTGTCATATATATGTTCTTTTAAAGAACCAATTGTGAATTGTTATATGATGACGTCCTTAGTATTAAACTGTGATAGAGAAACCATGATAGGCGATTATGGTTGATGAGATCTCTAATCACTTTAATAAGTTTGATACTTAAATGTCTACAGGTGATGTACTATTAAAGCAGGGCATTGATAGTATAAGCAGACTAGCACGTATTAGATGTCTTACGTCTTTAAGGCGGAGATAGATCTCATCTATCGAAGTGTAGAGACACTTGGGTATGCGTGGGCGTGTATTAGAGAATGCGTGACGTTAGTGACCCATTACGGATAAGTGTCACACTATGTGACGGTTGTGTAATTATCCTTAAGACCGGAGTCTTCATGGCATCACGGTGTGGATTGTCATGCTTTGACACTATTGAGGTTTCCCCTAGCCACGGGGCGATCATGCGGTAGTGATTGGGTATGATCTTTGAAGCATCGCGGAGTATACATGATTGGTCGTCCGGGAATCGCGTACCTATCGGTAGGGGTAAATATCCGAAAGGGCCTTCTTATAAGGAATGTCTTGTTCTCGTGAATCTTTGCAAAGTGGGAGTAAGCGTGTTACCGAGAGAGCATGATATCAGATTATAAGATCTGGTCGTTGATGTTTTGACACTCGACTAACGACCGTATGGATATTATTACGATGATAGGATTGTAAGTTACACGAAGCTGTTTCACATGAAAGGTAGTAGTCATTGCATTTGACTCTTCCGATGATTGGGGGTCACGGTGTGTTGCTTTGACGCTATCCCGTGATCGTTAGGCATGAAGGGCAATTTCGTAATTTGCACTTTGTGTCTACGGCCAACATATTCGGAAGCCTATCGGGTCACACACATATGAACATCCAGCCGGATTAAAATGTGGTTATAGATGATAACCAAATAAGGAAAGTTTATCTCGAGACTATAAGGGTTATAGTGGTAAATTAATATGGTGGTATTTATTTATTATGAATAAATATAATACAAGATATTAATTATGATGATTAATTAAATATGTATATTGATACATATGATTTTCGAAAATATGTATATATGATATACATGTATTTTGCAAATTAATTAATCATAGTATTATATTAATTAAAGAATTTTCCATAAGTTAATTAAAGGGAAAAGTGGCGCCATTCATAGTGTGTACATGACACACTTGGATTGTGCAATTTAATTAATAAACTTACCATAATATTAATATGTGATATTAATTGATTTTGAGAAAAATAGATTTATGGTAATAACATAATTTGCATTCAATATAAGATATTGGAGAATTATAAATTATAGATTCATTTAATATAAGATATTAAATTAAAAGAGATAAATCAATCACATTAATTATGTTTCCTTATTTTATTGGAAAGAGATTTTCTTCTCTCTCCTCTCCAAGCAAGCCATGGGCGCCCTTACACTATATATATGAGGGGTTGCCAAGCTCTTTAGTACACCATTCTTCCAAAAGCAATTGTTCTTGTGAAAAATTGCAGAACTCATAGTTCTTGTGTAAGAAAGAGGGCTTCCTATAGTGAGTTTGTGAGGAGGAAAAAGTCGGTCCCAGCAGCCAGGGTATTCCGATAGCAATCCATGGTGGGATTCGGTGGTCATTCGTGTGGACTTGCGGTAGAGGCCGAACACTTGGGCGGCTCCATCTTTGAACTACTCTCCCAGACGGTCAAAGCGTCGATCTTTTAGATCAACCAAGGTAACCACCTTCTTTAGTTTATTCGTTTATTGCTTAAGCGAAGTCGATCTGGTTAAAAGGAAATAAAATTTTAAATTCATTTGTGTTCCCGTAGATTTCTAACGGTGGTATCGAGGCGAGAGCTTGAGCTTAAGCAATAAGCGTGTTTATTTGCGTAGTTAATTTTATCGTTTAAATCACGTAATTAAAAGATGATGTATTTTGATTAAGTAAAGCGATACACGAAAGAAAATTTTGTTTTGTGTATTTATGTTTCAATATAGTTCATAGTTGTGATTAGTCGATAGATGCAAGATTCAAATCACGATCGTTAAGTTGAGGTTGAGTGATGGATTCTCGGTGAACCCACTCTTCGTTAATTCGATGTGCTCGACTTTTTAGTCCCGTGATATTTATTGTGCATAGACATCTCGTTGTTTAGTAGTGTCATGGTTTAGAAACCAAGCGACATCCCTTTGATTACGAATCAAAAGGAAAGAAACAAAGAGAGATTTAATTTTAATTTAATTTTAGAATAGTTCTAATTAATTAAAATTAAATCGTTTAAAATGTCGTTAATCTTATTTCGATTAAAATCATTTAATTAATTAAATGTTAATTAGTTAATTGATTAGATAAAATTATTTAATAGATTAAATGTTAATTGATTAATTAAGGCCTTAAGTAGTTAAATTTAATTTTATCTTTTTCATAAGATGTTATTGTATGGATTAGATAGTGTAGATATAATATGATTATATGGACCCGATTGATCATGGACTCGGCCGATAGGATAGATATGAATGATTTAATTTTACTGTTGGTTGAAAAGATGTCCTGAGGCGTTATGAAGAAGCGTGACCTAGTTTATTTTTCTGCATTTATCCCATTCCCGTTGGCTCCCCCGTGTGCGGCGGGTATATTAGATAAATTGAATGTAACAAGAATGGAGGCGAGAAGATGGAGACCAAAGAAAGCGAAAATAAAGATCCCATTGGAGAATGGGGCATTAAAGATCCTATTGGCGGTTGCATGACTACCCTTAGATTGTGACCAGCGGTTTAAATCGATTTGTATTGAAACCGCACCTAGGAAAAATCCATGATCATACCGGTTACTTTACACATTTATTTATTTTGTGCTTGTATTTATTTTATATGATACGATAGATGCATAACTAGGCACGATTTAGATGAATGTGTAGGGCGTATGTCTATAGAGATAGATATACATGATGAGACCGTAATAAATTAATTAAGAGAATTAATTGAAATTAATTAAGTGAATTAATTTAAAATTACTCCCACAACAAAAATCGAGTTATAATATCTCTCCCAATATTATAGTGACGGTGAAGAGCCCTTGTTGGATCAACTGATCGGCCCGCGTCGAGGAGTTAACCTACCACGGGTATATCGTCATTATCGAGATATGATCGTTATGAGATCTCATGAATACTTGGAGTTACGACTCGACTAAGAATTTTGCGGTGATTGGCCCCGCGTCGGGACCGTCGATTTTAGAGACATAAGGTTGACTATCACATAGGCGATGTGAAGCGTCAAAGAGTTGACTAGTCAAACCTTTGGAAGTCGCGTTAGGACGCGATTGGTAAGAAGTACCTACCCGTCAAAATTGATCCGGTCGATCGCCCACGTCGGGATTGAGTCAACTAGATAGGATTCCGATTACTAAAGGATTTTGAAAAATCCTTGAAAGTCAATTGGGAGTAGTTGACTAGTGGGAGCAAAATCATAATCCCAAAGACCATATTTGATTTTGCGTGTATAGACAACAACACTCTTTTATCTTCATTTTTATGTTGTAGTTTTAGCAAACTTTATATTTATATTTTCTCGATTAGTAAAACCAAATTTTATTTGTTTTGAAAGCGTTCTCAAGAATGGTTAAGTAATTTTAATCCTTTTAAAATAAGCAATGACACGAGCAATCCCGTTATGGTAGTTAGAGACAAGGAGACTACATATTTAATGCGATTGCTCCAATACTTTAATTATTAATGAAAGCGGAAGCTCATGACATTGGATACGATCAATATGATCATTCGGTCATATGGCGAAAATTAATTCAAGCGTTGGATAAGAATGACCACATCTAATTTTGGAAAGGTTGTTTTCAAAATTGTAAGATTTAAGTATCGACTTAATTCTATCATTGCTTAAAGGTTAATTAAATAGTTAATGTTTTAAATACGATTAAAAGGTTAAATAAACTATTTAATAAACTTTAGATTTTCTTTATGAAAGGAAATTAAAGACATGGCTCTTGTAATCTTTCTTAAGTCTTATGAAGACTACAATAAGAAACACTTTTCAAGTGCTTAAAGGATTAAAAGGAAAGTTAGGGCATGTGCTTAAATAGAGAACTTATTGAAGTTTCTATTCTAGGCAAGTGAGTTGAGATAAATGCATCTAAGTTCAAAGTCAACTCTAAGATATATGATATCTTACGAGTGCGATTAAATTAGAAAGGTTAATACTGAGATATGGAAGGTGAAGCAAGCGTTGTAACACTTACCACATTCTAGATCAGTAAGCGATAAAGGAACTAAATAAATGTTATTATGTTTGGTTCTTATGAAGAACGTACTTTGATTATCCGTCGAGGATTTGAGAGACATATTCAATTGTAAAGAATAAATGTTATTCCGATAAAGTTGGAAGGTCACTGAATCTAACATACTAGATTGATGTCACTATATAGTTGATATATGTGATGAGATCTCAACTAAATATTTGTATGGCTGTTATCCTTGATATTTGTAGTTGTTCTAGATGTAGTCTCTCTGGAAGGGAAGCGTGTAATTAAACGTCATTCTGATGATGTTGAACCATATGATTATGAATCATGTGGGTTATACGTATCTTATCCAAAGAGGACTAAAATACCCTCTTTCGAAAAGGTTGTAAAATCTAGAAAAATTGTCTAAAGCCTAAACATACGGATGTTTGTTGGCTCATGACAATTGATATCACAAGTAAATGTTTATTAATCTCTTTGACTATTTTTAGAAATAGTTGAGCGTACATATTGATGTACGACGATTGAAAAGCCGAAATGTTAGAGCTAGTTCGAATATGAGATTGATGAGCTACTTAGGAATTGATCTACAATTGGATTGAAGTGATTAATACACGAAGGGTGTTTGAAGTCATCACGAAAGGAATAAGATTCTCCCTTGAAGGATACCATCTGAGAGATCACATGAATTAGATTGTGTTCCCAAAATGGAAACAACACTTTATATGATAAAGGTGTGGCGCAAGCCATGCAAAGTATCACTTACCCGTTTGAGGATAGAGCACTTTTACTTAACCAAGTTCCAAAGATAATGGTTGAATAAATTCCATATTAGATATGGAAGAGGATAATGTCGAATCTATCTTAACCGATGATTTGAAGTTGTCATAGGCAGAGTCAGAAAGGCTTGGAACCTAGTACGACACATGCAAATTTGTGGAATATCTTAGATAGCATGCTAGATATTATTTACTTGTCCGTGGAGCAAAATGTTTGTCTCCAAACATCTTTGTCTTCTAGAGGAAGTGTTTCTTCCAAAAGAAGCGGTGGGAGTGAATAAGATCTCAAAAGAGTTTGAGAACCACAAAGATATATTCAACCAATGGAGCGTGAAGCGGGGCCCCCGATAAGCGATGAGGTGTAGATCCTTTGCTCGGTGCATATAAAAGTTACGTAAGTGCGTGGATAACCTCAAGCCCAAAAGGTCTTTGGTATGTTCATCTTGATGAATGTATATCTCACGACTTATGAAAGAATGTTTAAAAGCGAGGATTGAGAGATATGGCTAGGAGCCATAATATACGAATTAGATTCCATTAGTGACTTGACCAGGTTGTGAACCTAGTGTCATCTTACCTAAGGAATGTCCCCTGAAAGGTGACATGGATTGTAATATGATTACCATCGAGGCTATAGTGGCGGGTGAAAGTGCAGGGTGTAAACCTTGTAATTACCTTTATCTTTGCCGGTGAGCCCGATTCTATTTGAGACTATGCTTGTTGTAACCGTATCATGGCTATATGATAGTGTTGAAGGCGTTGGGAAAAGCATTTCGATGTTCATAGACGATAACATGATATGTGAGCCCATGAGATCCATTTATGGACTCAAACAAGTTTTTCTAGACAATTTCTTTGTTTGATAATCAAAGGAGTTTGATTTAGTCAAAAGAAGGATATGCCCAATGTGCAAGATGGATAGTGGGAGTGTGTTACGATTTTTGAGCAAGGTATTAGATATCTATCTCGAGAATTATCACCACATGTCACAGTCAATTAATGTTTGGTAGTTCAAGGTCTTTGTGAAAGCACTTGGATTAGCAGTTCTTATTTTAGAAATGAGAATCTATAGTGATAGATTTAACTGCTGTTAGATTATTGTTTACCTATATAGATGTGATGCTAAAAGAAGTTTAGCATAGATCGCAAGATCTATCTGTGTTAGGACGTTGGTCCTAAAGATGAGGTGAAAGATGATGATGCTTATGGAAGGTTTCCTTCGCTACTGCGATAGGAACCATCTTATAGGTGATGCCAGATGTTCATAGTCCTTGAATAGTCATGAGAAAGTATGAAAGTAGATCTGGTGAAGGTTGAGAATACCCTTAAACAAGTTAAGGAAAATTTTCTAGTTTATTGAAACTTGGAATTAAATAGCGTAGATATCTGAGGCGTAAATCACGAGTCTTATGAAGGCAAGTGGGAGCTCTTTATGCAGGTTTGCGATCACTTTGAATAAGTGATACGATGAAATTTGGAAATGTTCTTAGCTATGGGTCACTGTAAATTCTACAACTAGGCCAAAACACAGTAGTGCCTTAGAGGCACAGCGGGAGCAGTACATGGATCTAGAAGGTTCATGATCATTCATGAACCTTATACGGTTCTTCCACCTTTTCTGTATAGCTGATATAGTAAGTGGATTCATTGCTTGAAGCAAGGACCAGGGTCTCGTCAGAGATTCGTGTGTGTGTTGAGGCGGTTCCTTTGACTTGATCATATGGAACATCATATGAAGATAGTCTGAGTCCCCACGAATAGCGATCCGTTTATGGCTAGGGCAGGTTGCGAGTATTGCATGAGATTCTTGTGTTTCAACTTGGTCTTGTGTGTGCTAGTGATTGGTTTTAGGCCAAGTGGGAGATTGTTGGAATAGTGTCCTAAACCCAATCGGGTTGGACCGGATCCGACCGGGTCGGATCATTTCTACTATTTCTTTATGTTTATACATACATTAAATGGCTTTTCTGTTGTCATATATATGTTCTTTTAAAGAACCAATTGTGAATTGTTATATGATGACGTCCTTAGTATTAAACTGTGATAGAGAAACCATGATAGGCGATTATGGTTGATGAGATCTCTAATCACTTTAATAAGTTTGATACTTAAATGTCTCTAGGCTGATGTACTATTAAACATGGCATTGATAGTATAAGCAGACTAGCACGTATTAGATGTCTTACGTCTTTAAGAGGCGAGAGATAGATCTAAATCTATCGAAGTGTAGAGACACTTGGACATGCGTGGGCGTGTATTAGAGAATGCGTGACGTTAGGTGACCCACTTACATAGATAAGTGTCACCTTATGTGACGGTTGTGTAATTATCCTTAAGACCGGAGTCTTCATGGCATCACGGTGTGGATTGTCATGCTTTGACACTATTGAGGTTTCCACAGCCGCGGGCGATCATGCGGTAGTGATTGGGTATGATCTTTGAAGCATGCGGAGTATACATGATTGGTCGTCCGGGAATCGCGTACCCTATCAGTAGGGGTAAATATCCGAAAGGGCCTTCTTATAAGGAATGTCTTGTTCTCGTGAATCTTTGCAAAGTGGGAGTAAACGTGTTACTTCGAGAGAGCATGATATCCAGATTATAAGATACGTTCGTTGATGTTTTGACACTCGACTAACGACCGTATGGATATTATTACAGCGATAGGATTGTAAGTTACACGGTAACTGTTTCACATGAAAGGTAGTAGTCATTGCATTTGACTCTTCCGATGATTGGGGGTCACGGTGTGTTGCTAGACGCTATCCCGTGATCGTTAGGAATGAAGGGCAATTTCATAATTTGCACTTTGTGTCTACGGCCAACATATTCGGAAGCCTATCGGGTCACACATATATGAACATCCAGCCGGATTAAAATGTGGTTATAGATGATAACCAAATAAGGAAAGTTTATCTCGAGACTATAAGGGTTATAGTGGTAAATTAATATGGTGGTATTTATTTATTATGAATAAATATAATACAAGATATTAATTATGATGATTAATTAAATATGTATATTGATACATATGATTTTCGAAAATATGTATATATGATATACATGTATTTTGCAAATTAATTAATCATAGTATTATATTAATTAAAGAATTTTCCATAAGTTAATTAAAGGGAAAAGTGGCGCCATTCATAGTGTGTACATGTCACACTTGGATTGTGCAATTTAATTAATAAACTTACCATAATATTAATATGTGATATTAATTGATTTTGAGAAAAATAGATTTATGGTAATAACATAATTTGCATTCAATATAAGATATTGGAGAATTATAAATTATGGATTCATTTAATATAAGATATTAAATTAAAAGAGATAAATCAATCACATTAATTATGTTTCCTTATTTTATTGGAAAGAGATTTTTCTTCTCCTCCTCTCCAAGCAAGCCATGGGCGCCCCTTACACTATATATATGAGGGGTTGCCAAGCTCTTTAGTACACCATTCTTCCAAGAGCAATTGTTCTTGTGAAAAATTGCAAGAACTCATAGTTCTTGTGTAAAGAAAGAGGGCTTCTATAGTGAGTTCGTGAGGAGGAAAAAGTCGGTCTAGCATTTGGGGTTTTCCGATAGCAATCCATGGTGGGATTCCGGCGGGCTGTTCGTGTGGACTAGCGGTAAAGGCCGAACACTTGGGCGGCTCCATGCTGAACTACTCTCCTTAGACGGTCAAAGCGTCGATCTTTTATATCAACCAAGGTAACCACCGTCTTTAGTTTATTCGTTTATTGCTTAAACGAAGTCGATCCTGGTTAAAAGGAAATAAAATTTTAAATTCCGCTGCGTTCCCGCGTAGATTTCCTAACAGAGTGTTACTGGGAGGAGGCTCGGTTATCATTCTAATGTTCCTGTCGAACTGGCGAGCTTGCTGACCCCTCCTGTCCGACCCACCGGTATCTAGCTTGTAGTGATCATGGTGTCCGCGAGCGAGTAACTTTTCTATTGCTCGTTTGAATTGGATACATTCGTCAGTCGTATGACCTTTATCTCTGTGATAGCCGCAATATTTGGACGTATCGCGACGTGTATCCGGGACCATCGGGTAGGGCTCAGATATTTCATCTCTTACTTCATTTAGCATCTGCGTATAGGATATTCTGAGCGGTGTGAAATGCTCATCCTTAAATCTCTCTGGCTTTTTGACATCCCGATCTGTATTTCTGCGGGTATCCCTTGGCGGACTGCGCTCAGTCCTCTGTTTACCTTTGTTGGTCGAAGACGCTCCTTCATTTCTTGCTGTAGCGATGTACTTCCTAGTCGAGCTCAACATTTCTTGCAAGTTTGCTGGCGGGGATAGAGCGAAATAAGACTTCAAATACCCCGGTTTCAACCCCGTTTCAAAACTGCTCATAACGACGTTGTCAGCTAAACCCCTTGTTGGCTCATATACCTTGTAAAACCGCTCATAGTAGCTGCGAGTACCCTCATTCTCGCCCTGTCGGACCTCATGCAGGTCGATGTGTGTCTTTTTAGGTCCTCCTACTGACCTGAATTCTGCTATAAACTTGTTGATCAAATCATCCCATGATAGAATCGAACCCGGAGGAAGACTGCGGATCCATGATGCTGCCCTGTCTTGCATCGACCCTACAAAAGCTATGCACCAGGCCTCGTCGCTAGATGTACATAAGCTGATTCTGCTTTGAAAAGCGGATAGCCAATCCAGAGGATCCGTAGCTCCATGGTAATTAATGAAATTGGGGTAGTGAGTTCCCCCTCTCGGCGCCGCTTTTAGTATACTGGGATGAAGCACACTTGTTCCCCATGTTGGAACCACTTTAACACCCGTCGTACCCTTTTGCAGCTCCTCTATCTGTTTTTTCATGATACCTATTTCCACTTGATTCGGGGGAATAGGCGGGAACGCAACATGCCCTCCTTGATCTTGCGAGTCCCCATGTTCTTCTGTGTGGGTACGGACCTGTCGAGGATTCTTTGGCCGCCCTGGGTATGCACCGCGATCGTCGACCATGGGCCCCAGCCGACCTAGTGCTGATTTCCTATCTCCCTTTGGGTGTGAAGTCGGATGGCTGCTTCCTTCCATTTCCGACCGCTGGGGTTGAACTGTTTTTTGGGGAATGAAAGTGGGATGTAGCTTTGTTTGTGCGGGTTGAGGAGGGTTGAATTTGTGGATAGGTTGGGGTGGTAGTCCCTCAGCGATCAGCAACGCATTTCCTACTCGCATTTCCTCTACATATTCCATGTGTGCCTGTAGAGCTATCTTGTATGAGTCTGGTTGTGGGAACACTCCCCCTGCTGAAATAGCCTCTTGTTTGTTGTTCAGTTCAGAAGTCCCAATGATCCCTTTCCCTTTATTTTTCCTAATCGCCTCCTCATGTATTTCGCGAGCTCTGGTCCTTTCCCGGATATATGCCCGCATGTCTGTTGTGAGGGCAAGTCTGGCATCTGCCCCATCAGACATAACCCTCCTACTAGCCTCTCCACGTAGCGTGCTCGCTCCGCGTGGCGGGCCTGATTGAGCTTGCCTTAGTCGGTGTTCTTTGGGTTTAGGTTTTTCCCGCCAGCCATGACTTATAGTTTCTTGTGGGTATTTTTCTGGAGATATTTTGGCTATAGGTTTTAGATATTTCTAGCTCAAAATATTAAGGTAAAGAGTGTGTGTTCTCCAGGTGGTTTGTAGATAAATAACCAAATTTTCGTGTTACTTGAACATCTGAAACCGACAGAGGGTGTAAAAACCAACCTGGGTATTAATGATGGACTCGAGTGCGAGTTTGCAATGATTTTGATGATCTCTTCTCTGTGTATGTTGCTGAGATGAGGAAAGCATCGGTTTCTGGGCTGGATTATCCCAGAAAATCAAAGCTTTGGTGACCGATGGAGTAAAGGTGATGGTATCCCCACCTGAGACACCGTGAAATCGTCTTTGTGGTGGAGCAAATAATCTTCAAAAGTTGAATGATGATGATTTTCCCGTATATGAGCCAAGCGATGTTATATTTGAACACACGATTTGCGGTAATAGTGTTTATCTTGAGGATAAGAGGCTTAGTATGCGTGATTTCTCCGGTGAGGTATGTCGGTGAGTAAGAAAGAAAGCGTCAGCGTCGGATTAATGTTTATGAAGAACAATCGAATGAGTCGACAAATTGGCAGAGTGTATCTGCTTGTATTATATCTTAGATTAGATTTTCTATTACATTGTGATCCCATATTTATAGGCTAAAAACTATTTCGGCTTACTGTTCACTGACAAGACAATTAAGAATACATAATTAAAGATAAGTATGCATGCAATACAAGTGTCTAGCGGGTATCGGGATCGGCGGTGGATCGATAAGCATGGCGAGCAGAAAGCAGCGACCAGCGGACTCATATTTGTCTTGTCTTGAAATCAGCTTGACCATATGGGTAGAAATCACACGGAGAGGAAGGGTCCGGCTTGCGCCTTACGGACAGGATCCCCTCATACTGTTGGCGGATAGGACCTGGCTCGTGAATAGCGGGTAAGAGATAGCTTGTGGTAGCGGATAGAGGAGATTGAGGCCCAATATCTATGTTGATGGGCCAAGATAATAGGCCCAATCTAGATGAACAGGGCCCCATTACGATTCGGGTATATCAATATCATATACAATATTAAAATTGTTTTATAGAACAAACAAATATATAATATCAAAAATGTCATTTATTAAAAAGGAGGAAACATCTCAGGTGCTTCCAGTATGGGTTTGGGACGTGTGTTGATGTAAGATGTCAAAATTATTCATTTTGTTGCCCATCAGTTGAAACATTAGGTGTAGTATTCTCCGAACCATGATCTTCGGTTAGTATAGCCTTCGTCCATGCCTTGAAGAAGACATTGAGGTATTATTGTATGATTTTAGTTTTGACAACACTTGTATTTCGGTTAAGTTGATTAATGGATAACCCTAACGGTTAACCATGCATTTTAGTTCGGAGTTTTTTTTTTTCTTTCTTCGAAAACATTCCTACAAAATATTATTTCAACATTGCGCTTCTAAAATATGTAGATACAAAATTCAAATTTATTGAAGTTAGATACTTTCTCATATATTGTTATCATTTGCATTTGGGTTGCCGTAACAAAACGGGGTTCGATCTGAACGGATGCACCTATTAAATTCGAATTGATGTCAATTCATGTAATTTTTTTAATACTACATCCGTCCCAAAATATAAGTCATCATACACTTTTTGATTTGTCCCACAATATAAGTCATTATACATTACCAATACAACATTTATTGCCACTTTCTCTATATTATTCATAATTTATTATGAATCCAACAACTTTTCATAACCGTGTATGCTGAATAACAAATCCATAAGTCTCATGGAAGTACTCGACCACAGCGTTCTGTGTCCCTTTGTCATCTACTGGGAATGTCAGCTCTCCAGTTGCTTAAGAAGTGAAACCAGAAATACGATATTACTTAACTATTGACATTAATGATAATCAAGGGGTATTTTAGACATTAACCTTCAAATTATTTACATTCAACCACTTTCTTAATCTGTGTGAAAACTCCTAGGATGACTTATATTTTGGGACGGAGGTAGTACATTGTATTATGTTGGTTGAGATTGGATCTATAATTTTTTTTTTAAAGCTTGTGTAATTTTCGCCTCACGGCGGTTGGGCGCTTTATTGCCGCCTAATCCGCTTAACCTTTGGGCCGGCCCTGACGGTCAATTTTCTGAGTTTCTTGTTTGTTTCTTTTCTTATGCTCTTTTTGTATTATTCTGATATGACACAATGTTTACATGATATTTATGTTTTACTTTTAATGTCATGTGGAAACGACAAAGAATAGTGTAACTGTCATAATAAATATAAATATAATAAAATGATGTAAAACATTTTGATATTATTAATTATGATTTAAAGATCATATGTTATTGTTATTATTAATGATTTAAAATGTCTTTTTAATTCATTTTATAATGCAATAGTAGTTTTATTATGGTTCAGCCACACCATTTCAGCATCAGGAAAACAATAGGCTTGTGTTTGTTTTCGTTAGAGTTTTGTTTGGAGTATTTTTATATCACTTCACCAATCATTTCTTACAATTCTCTTATGAATTATTTCTTCAACTACAAATAAAAAAAAAATTATCTCTCATCATTTCACTTTATCTACTTTATTACCTTTTTACCATTATTTTATTCATTATACTATTTTATTTCAATTTCTCTAACCAATCATTTCTTTATCTATATAAATTTCAAAAAAATATTTTAATTTTCTAATAATTACTTCAATAATCTTTATTATATTTTATTATCCACTAGTATCTAAAACAACCACAAAAAAAAAACTTTAACTCAAAACAAACGGAGCCTAGATAGTTTTTCTGCATAATTATGGGTAGTGGTGGGTTCAGAAAAAAAATTCAATCAGTACACAATTGGTTTTTCAAAGTAATTGTTTTTCCAACGGGTGCACAATTTTTTTTTTAATAATATTCACTATTTTTCTTCGGTTCAACGGGATCAGGAACCCCACTGTGATACATGTAAGTCCGCCTCTGGTTATGAGAACCAATGACCACAATACATTTGCAACCATAAAATCATACTTGTGGTCGGATGACGATTAAATTTGTCACAACATGATCACCCACCATTGAAATGGTGGGTGATCATGTTGTGACATTCGTTGTGTAATTTTTGTTGTGCCTCTATACAAATAGGGTTTAGTGTCGACAAAATCCGCCGCCTCGAGTACCTGGAAAATGCGTGTAAGAGTTCGGAGGGGCAGGTGCTTTCTTCTTCCCCAAGATAACCGTTCCCTATATACCATTCCTTCACCGCCACCGTCTTCTTAGCGGCTAGAATTGAAAAACAAAAAAATCGCAGTCACGCGGCCATGTCGATCTCCACTGAAAATATTCCCTCTTCAAGCGTTCTTCTCTCTGTCGCGGCCTCTTTCATTGGCACGGTAATCCTCCTTAAATCCATATCCAACGACCTAATACCAGTCAGTGTTCAAGACTATGTATCTTCCCGCCTCCAGCTGATCTCCAATCGTATGTCATTCTATCTCACTGTCGTCATTGAAGAATTCGATGGTCTCTGTCCAAATCACATGTTTGAGGCAGCCAATACATATTTAGGCGAAAAATCTCACCTTCAACACAAAGAATCAAAGTGAATAAACCCGAAAAAGACCACGAATTGACCGTCACTGTCGACAAAAATCAAGAAATCTTGGATGTTTACGACAAAAATCTTAAGCTCAAGTGGGTTTTGCAGTCTGCACCTGTTAAGATGTCTGCCCAAATCAACAAAAACGGAGCTTCTAGAACAGAGGTTCGGTATTTTGAATTGAGTTTCTTGAAAAAGCACAAAGCAACTGTCTTGAAATTGTATTTGCCTCATGTGATTAGAAAAGCTAAAGAGATTAAGGAGGAAATAAAAGTGGTGAGGCTGAATACGGTGGATTATAGGGGGGGTGATTATTGGAGTTCAATAGAATTGAAGCATCCGGCAACATTTGATACTATTGCCATGGATCCTGAGATGAAGAAGGTGCTTATGGAGGATCTTGATAGATTTCTTAGTAGAAAGGATTATTATAAAAGGGTTGGAAAGGCATGGAAACGTGGGTATTTGTTTTATGGACCACCTGGTACAGGGAAATCGAGTTTGGTTGCTGCCATGGCCAATTATTTGAAATTTGATGTCTATGATTTGGATCTAAAGGAGGTTCAATGCAATTCTGATTTGAGAAGGCTGTTGATTGGCTCGGCGAATCGATCTATTCTTGTCATTGAGGATATTGATTGCAACTTTGGATTGCAGAACAGGGAGCTTGACACTGGTGGAGTTGTTGCTGAGGATGATAAGGTTAATATCCCTTCATTACTTTTACCAAAAGGAAATATTACATGGACACACCTTTTTTAATTACTTTCTGTGTATACATGTGTGCAATAGTATCACTTTTTGTGTGGTGTTTTTGGTGTATATATGTTTTGCAATTCTTGACAATGAATGGATATTGCTATGAATGCTATACAGATTACTCTGTCTGGACTGCTAAATTTTATTGACGGGTTATGGTCGAGTTGTGGGGATGAACGGATCATAATCTTCACCACGAATCACAAAGATAGACTCGATCCGGCATTGTTGAGGCCGGGTCGTATGGATGTGCAAATCGAGATGTCGTACTGCACTTTTGTTGGTTTCAAGATTCTTGCTGACAATTATCTAAAGATAAAAGAACATTATTTGTTCCGACGGATTGAAGAGCTGCTATCCAAAGTTGATGCAACTCCAGCTGAAGTTGCAGGAGAGCTCATGAAGAGCGATAATGCCGATGTTGCTTTGCTGACTCTTGAAAGCTTCCTGCAGGACAAAGAGAAAAAAGCTTAGAATTAATGGAGAAAAGATAATTGTTATCCTCTCATAGACCAGAATGTGAAAATGACATGGCCAGGATATTGTGTCACTGTACACTTATACGTGGACTTATGTTCATCAATCGGTTTCACGATGATCAATGGTATACGAGTGTGTAGTGACGCAATATAATGGCCATATCATATTTTGATTTCCCTTTTCTTTGTTTTCAGAATGTTTAGTAGCTTAAGTCCTCAACCCAGCTTAGTAGTAGTTATATTGCTTTTCTTGGTTGTAATCTTCAACTTTTTTTGGTTAGTAAAAAACTTGATGTTCAGAAAGGAAAAAAATGGGCCTATTTAACAATGTCCTCTGTATTACATCACTAATCGATGTCTTTATATTACATCTTCACATGGATGTATTACCCTACAAATCATAAACAGAAGGACACCCCCACAACCCCACACACACACACACACACAGTTATACCCTCATGGTACTGAACATGTGCGTTGATATTTTCCATTGTACTCGTAGATTAAAAATCAAGGCTTACTCTGTTGAGCCCACCTGTGAAACATACTAATAGAATATATTTTGTAATTAATAGGAATTAATTCAATATATAGTCAAATATCAGTTTATATTACAATGTAATTACTCTAGTCAATAGCCATTATTAGTTGTAGTCAAATAGGCGTGATTAGTCCCTTATAATTAGCTAAACAGTTACGTCTTTGTATTATATATGGTAATTACCGATTAATGAAAATTACGGAAAATATTCTACAATCTTTCATGGTATCAGAGCAGTAACAAATCCTAACTGCATTCTGTTTCCGCTCCTTTCTTTTCTCCTTCTTCTTACGTTTTATTTTTTCCGGCATCTCCATGGGTGATTCTACCAAATTTCATCCAGCTTTGTCCATCACAAATGTCAAGAGTCTATTTCCTATCACCTTGGACTTAGATTCTCAGCAATATCACTCCTGGTCGGCGTTATTCAAAGTCCAGGCTCGTGTGCATGATGTGTTGGATCATATCATACCTCCAACAGATGCTGCAGAAAAGGCAGCATCCGACAAAGCAAAATCCGACAATCCCACTCTGTGGAAACGGCTGGATGCCGTTGTTCTTCAATGGATGTACTCCACCGTCTCCGGCGACATTCTCACGTCCATACTGCTTGATGATGATACTGCTGAGAAAGCATGGCTCCGGATTGCTGACTTATTTCACGATAACAAAAGTTCCAGGGCAATGTATTTAAACAAGGAATTTACCAACACTCTGTTGTCGGATTTTCCATCAACAACCGCCTATTGCAACCGGCTGAAGAGCCTATCCGACCAGCTGCATAATGTAGGTGCACCGGTGACTGAAAATGCTATGGTGCTGAAACTACTTCAAGGATTGACGGATCAATACTCCAATTTCGTTACGGTAATGCAAAACAAAAAGACTCTACCTTCGTTTACAGCAGCCCGGTCGAAATTAGCCTTGGAGGAGACCACCATCATGGAGAGATCGAAACTGGACTCCTCCACCGTCGCACTTGCAGCATCGGAGGATGGCTCCTCGTCGGCCTCCCAGTCTTCCGGCAAAGGTCAGAACAGGGGTCGACATGGTGGTAATCGGAATCGCAAGAGCAATAATAATTCTGGGAGTAGCATCAATCGGGGCCATCAGCATCAGAGTGGTAACCAGAATGGTAGAGGACGTGGTGGTAATCGGGGGAGTCCGCAGGGTGGTCAAACGGGCGGCGGTCAGCCCCGCCCTTTCGCCGGTTATCCATGGCAGGCATCTCCATGGTGTTTTCCGTTTCAGCAGGCGCCGGCCCCTTGCCCTTATCCAACTCAAGGGTGGGCTCAACCTTGGGGAAGACATGGGCCTCAGCCAAATGGAGTACTTGGGCCACGACCTTACATTTGGGCCTCCACAGGACCAAGTCGGGCCAAGCGAAGAAGAAGCTTATGCCGCAGCTCAGCAGTGGGTCCCAACAGACATCGAGGCTGCAATGAACACGATGTCACTTTATCCTCCGGACCAGAATTGGTACATGGACACTGGAGCCACGTCACATATGACGGCGGCACAAGGTAATCTCTCGTCCTATTTTAATTCGAGCAGTAATCATGGAATACTTGTCGGTAGTGGTCAATCTATTCCTATTCGTGGTTATGGACATACTGTTTTACCCCACCCAAACCCCCCTTTGGTGTTAAACAATGTCCTCCATGCCCCGAACCTTGTTAAAAATTTAGTCTCTGTTCGAAAATTTACCAAAGATAACAATGTCTCTGTGATGTTTGATCCATTTGGTTTTTCTGTCTTTGATATACAGACGGGGAACTGCCTCCTGAGGTGTGAAAGTACCGGTGACTTGTACCATATCCTTTCCAATAACCGTGGTCCTCCTATGGCTATGCTAGCGTCCACTATTTGGCATGATCGTTTAGGACACCCAGGCCACTCTATTTTACATTTTCTTCAGAAAAATAATTTGATCGATTGTACTACTACTTCTCGATCTTCCCATGTTTGTCAATCATGTGTACTCGGAAAACATATTAAACTGCCATTTGTTGCGTCAAATTCTGTTACTTTCAGTCCTTTTGATATTATCCATAGTGATTTATGGACATCTCCTATTTTAAGTTCGTCTGGCCATCGATATTATGTTTTATTTCTAGATGATTACTCGAATTTTTTGTGGACTTTCCCAATTGCGCAAAAATCACAAGTCCTCACTATTTTCACTACTTTTCACAACTATGTTCGTACTCAGTTCGAACGTCCTATTAAATGTGTCCAATGTGATAATGGGGGAGAATTTGATAATAATCGTTTTTGGGACTTGTGTCACAAACATGGAATCTCGTTTCGTTTTTCCTGTCCACATACGTCATCTCAAAATGGCAAAGCCGAACGTAAAATAAGATCGATTAATAATATCATGTGCACTCTCTTGTTACATGCCTCTCTCCCTCCGTCTTTTTGGCCTCATGCCCTACAAATGGCCACTTATCTTCTTAATATTATACCGAGTCACTTACTGAAAAACGAGTCCCCCCTTAAAATCCTTTACCAAAAAGATCCCTCTTACTCACACCTCCGTGTTTTTGGATGTTTGTGTTATCCTTTATTCCCGTCTACCACTATCCACAAACTCCAAGCTCGTTCAACCCCGTGTGTGTTTTTGGGTTACCCGTCAAATCATCGTGGTTATAAATGTTATGACATGTCTAGTGGTAAAATTATCATATGTCGCCATGTTAAATTTGATGAGTCTCGTTTTCCGTTTGCGGACATCCGCAATGGGCCTTCTACGGAGTATGACTTTTTAAATGAAGGAATGGACCCCTGCGCCATAAATTATTATAATCATTTAGCCCAGCCGGCCCACATCCCTCAACCCAATACCCCTGCGGCCCATTCTCCTCCTTCCTCTCCAGTCCGCTCCTCTCATGCTTCGCCCATTGATCAGCCAGAACTTAGTCAACCCAACAGTCCACCTACACGGCCCACCAGTCCCCTCCCACGGCCCATTACCCATCAGCCACCACCCAATCCTCCAAATCGACCCATCACACGCAGCCAAACAGGCATTTTTCGGCCCAATCCTAAATATTCCACCGATCAGGCCCATCTTCACACCATTACGAAATCTCCCTTACTTCGTAATCCTGTGGCTGCCCTTCGTGACCCGAATTGGAAATTGGCTATGACTGATGAGTATAATGCTCTTATTAAAAATAAGACGTGGGATTTGGTGCCCCGTCCCCCTAACGTTAATGTAATTTGCTCTATGTGGATTTTTACTCATAAAGAAAAATCGACCCAGTTCTTTGAGCGCATAAAGCCCGTCTTGTAGGTGATGGGAAGACTCAACAGGTTGGGATCGATTGCGGCGACACTTTTAGCCCGGTGGTCAAACCGGCTACCATTCGGACTGTCCTTAGTTTGTCTTTGTCCAAACAATGGCCGATCCATCAACTGGACGTGAAAAATGCCTTTCTCCATGGTGAACTAAAAGAAGTGGTATATATGTATCAACCTTTGGGGTTTCGTGACTCGGCTCGCCCGGATCATGTTTGTTTATTGCGCAGGTCTTTATATGGCCTCAAGCAGGCCCCACGCGCATGGTACCAGCGGTTTGTGGATTTCGTCTTGTCTATTGGGTTCGTTAACAGTAAATCTGACACATCCTTGTTTATTTACCGTGATGGCTCAGAAATGGCTTATCTTCTTTTATATGTAGACGACATAATCCTTACAGCTTCTTCTGACACGCTCCGCACCGACATTATCGATCGTCTCAGTTCTGAGTTCGCTATGAAGGACCTTGGCCCGCTAAATTATTTTTTGGGGATTCGTGTAACTCAACATACGGGTGGTCTTTTCCTTTCTCAAAGTAAGTATGCCGCTGAGATTATCGAACGTGCAGGTATGGCTTCCTGTAAACCGTCCGCCACTCCGGTGGACACTAAAGGGAAAGTTAGCGCTTCGGGTGGTGTGCCTTTTGAGGATCCGACCCTTTATCGCAGTATAGCTGGGGCTCTTCAATATCTTACTTTTACACGACCAGATATTTCCTACGCAGTTCAACAGGTGTGTCTACATATGCACGATCCTCGTGTTGAACATATGCTTGCTCTCAAGCGTATTATAAGATATGTGCAGGGTACCCTCCATTTGGGATTGCATCTATATCCCTCCTCAGTGTCTGATCTTGTCACTTACACTGATGCTGACTGGGGCGGTTGTCCGGATACTCGACGCTCCACATCCGGCTATTGTGTGTTTTTGGGTGACAACTTGATCTCGTGGTCCTCAAAAGACAACCTACATTGTCTCGATCAAGTGCCGAGGCTGAATACCGCGGCGTTGCTAACGTCGTTTCTGAATCCTGCTGGCTTCGCAACTTATTGTTAGAACTTCATTGTCCACTTCGCAAAGCCACTATTGTTTACTGTGACAACGTCAGCGCGGTTTATTTGTCCGGGAATCCTGTCCAACATCAAAGGACGAAGCATATTGAGATGGACATTCAAGTTTTTCTCGAAAAAGTTGCCCGGGGTGAAGTTCGAGTTTTACATGTTCCATCTCGATATCAGATCGCTGATATTTTTACTAAAGGATTACCTCTTGTCCTGTTTGAAGATTTTCGGACCAGTCTCAGTGTCCGCGACCCTCCCGCTTCGACTGTGGGGGAGTAATAGAATATATTTTGTAATTAATAGGAATTAATTCAATATATAGTCAAATATCAGTTTATATTACAATGTAATTACTCTAGTCAATAGCCATTATTAGCTGTAGTCAAATAGGCGTGATTAGTCCCTTATAATTAGCTAAACAGTTACGTCTTTGTATTATACCGATTAATGAAAATTACGGAAAATATTCTACAATCTTTCACATACGAATATGATCGTGAAATTATATCGATCATGTGGTTCGTCCATCCAATCAGTAACGCTCTTAAAAATTACCAACATATACGCAAATTATCCTACTATGAACTATCACTTAACAATTGATTAAAATTATACCGATCATGCGGTGTATCCAGTTCGATTCACATAAAATGTGATCCCATCCGACCCACGTTTCCAATTACACAGATATCGTTAAAAGGTTGTCGGAATTCCAGTTTCAAAGACTGGGGAAAAAAAAAAGATAATTACTTTTCTAGTTTATGAAAAGAAAGTCAACATGAAATGCAAAATGTAACAACTCGGATCAATTAAGATCAGATGATATGGTGTACTCTGATCTCATCAATTAAGATCAGATGATATTGAAAAACAGCTCAGAAGACAATATTTCGGTTGAGCTAAGAAATTCAGCTAAATAGAAACAGTTCAAGGCATTCAGCTTAATATCCATCAACCCTGAAGAATTCAGACGAGCAGAATTCGGACGTAAAGAATTCAGCTTTGAAGAGAACCGGTTTTGAAGAGATTATTCAAGAAATTCTAATGAGGATTATATGATATATGAAATTTGTACATGGAAATTTATGCATCCACATATCTCTTTTGTTCAGTTGGAGATCAAATGGGGAGAGAAGAAGGAGAACAACAATTGGAACTTTCAAAGAGCAGAGGAACAAACACAGAAAAGCCTAGTTGATGATTCTTTTATTTTCAGTCCTTATTAATTTTCAGTAGGACTTTTTTGAACAAGGTATGAATCAGCTAATAATGAAATGTGAAACTTTACATGTTTTAATGTTTATCTTTTTGCTTGACTCATTTAAGTGAAGGTTTGGTATCATCAAAAAAGAGGTAATTGTTGCCAACAGTGCCCTTGGAAGAAGTCACAAGCAACACTTTCTTGCCATTGCCAACAGTGCCTTCAGTAGTCTTGACTATGTTCAATAACTCCGTGAGGGAGCAATCAATCTTGTTTATGTGATAATTCATCACAAACTGCGAGTAAGAGTCCGGTAGAGATTGCAGAATCAAGTCAACACTTAACTCACGACCCATCTTATGGCCCAGCTTCTCAAGCCTCTCTTTGTACCCGATCATCTTTAGCACATGCGACCCAACTGGAGTGCTTGGAGCCATTTTGCAACCAAAAAGGGCCTTCGAGACCTCGTACATCTCAGTGCGAGACTGAGAAGCATAGAGCTCCTTTAGGGGACCAATAATGGTATAAGCATCCATAGACTCATGTTGTTTCTGAAGTTCCGGTGTCATAGAAGCAAGCATGATGCAAGCAGCCTCAACACTGTCTGAACAGTGCTTCTTATGCTTCTCAACTGATTCCTCATGGGCAGCATCTTCAGGCTCCTCAATTAAGGGCGTGTCCAAAACATAGCCAATGTCCTTATGTCTCAAAACGATTTTGAGATTCCTTTCCCAGTCGAGAAAGTTTGTTTTGTCAAGTTTGTTATCACTGATAAATCGAAGGTTCAATTTGTTCAACATTTCTACAATAATAGAGTAAAGATAGAGTAATAACTAGTTCATGCATACAAAACCAAAAATTTGCACTTAAAAATTTATCTAAGTTTTGCTCCCACTAGCCAACTACTCAAATTGGCTTTCAAGAATTTTAATTCCTTAGTGGACAAGACCCCATCGAACTATCAAGATTCCCTGTTGTGGCTAGTGAACCAAAAATAGCTTGACAAGTAGGTAACTCTTTACCAATCGTATCTTATACGACTCTTGTTGATTGACTAGTCAACTCTTTGACAATTTGCATCATTATACATTGGTCAATCCATTGTCTCTAAAATCCAAACGACCCATGCTGTGGCTGATGGCCGAAAGAATCTTAGTCAGGTCATAACCCAATATTCGCGTCATATCTCAATAATAACGATATACCCGAGGTAGGTCAACCCCCAGCTGTGGCTGATGAGTTGGATCCGAACAAGGGCTCTACACCCTCATTATAATATTAGGAGACATTATTGCGACTTGATTTTTTGCTTTGAGAGTATTTTAAATTAATTCACTTAATTAATTTTAATTAATTACGGTCTCATCAATTACGTGCATATTTCTATATTATCAACATAAAGTAAAACATACATCATTCCGCGCACAAAAATAACCGGTATGATAATTGACTTTTCCAATGTGCGGTTTCTAATACAAACTAACGAAACCGCGGGTAACAATCTAAGGGTAGCTGCAACCGCCAATAGGATCTCTATGTCTTCTTTTCTATGGCCTTCATCTTCCGCTCCATTATTGTTACATAAAAACTATCTAATAAACTTATACACCCGTCGCATACGGGGGAGCTAACAAAATGGGATAAATGCAGAAAATAATATAGGTCACGTTCTTCATAACAGCCTAGGGTAAATTTTAAAACTAGCAGAAATTTAAATCATTCACATATATCCTATTGGTCGAGTCCATGATCAATCGGGGTTCGTATAATCACATTATATCTACAACATCTAATTCATACAATAATAATCTTATGAAAAAAATTAAATTCTAAAATTACCAACTTGCGTCTTATTTTATTGAATCAATCAACTAATTAACATTTAATTAGTTAAATAATTTTAATCGAATTAAAATTAATGATTAATTCTATAACAATTTTATTTTAATTTTATTACTTAGAACTATTCTAAAATAAAATCAAAAATAAAATAGGTCTATTCTGTTTCCTTTTCTTTTGGTTCTTAACCAAAAGAGATGTCTTTGATTTCCAAAACCAAAATGCATCATCCTAGACTGGCCTTTTCTCTCTCTCAATACTCTCTCTAAGAAGCTCTCAGTTTATTTATGAATTAAAATTCTTCTAATTGTTATGTACAAAAAAACTAGTCAACCCTTGCTTATATAGGGGTAGGCTGCGCCCCTCTAGTCCTCATCCCCAATGGGAAAAGCTTCTGAGTGGAGTAAGGAGAAAGAAAACTTTTAACTAATAAAATAAGGAAAATAAATATTCTAGATTTATCTCATTTAATATTCAATATCTTATATTACATATTGTCAAGATATATATTGTAAATATCTAATATTGAATATATCTTTAATTTATTACCATAAATCAATTTACATATATGCGCAAATCTATATATATTAATATCCAATATTAATACAAGATAATACTATTAATTAAATTGCACAATTCAAGTGTATCTTGTACACTTGAAAGTGGCGCCCCATACAACCATTAAAGGGCTTCCGGAATATTCTTAATTAATTAACATAATTAATATCTTGTATTTAATTTATTCATACTAAATAAATACCACAGTATTAATTTATCACTATAACACTTTATAGTCGAGATAAACTTTCCTTATTTGGTTATCACTATAACCGCATTTTAATCCGGCATTTTCTTATGTGTGTGACCCGATAGGCTTCCGAATAAGTTGGCCGAAGGCATAAAGTGCATTTACTAAAATACCCTTCATACCTAACGATCAGGAAATAGCGTCTAGCAACACATCGTGACCCCCAATCATCGGAAGAGTCAAAAGCGATAACTACTATCTTTCATGTGAAACAGTTAGCGTGTAAATAGAATCTTATCACTGTTACAATATCCATACAATCGTGTATCGAGTGTCAATACATCAACGATCGTATCTTATAATATGGATATCATGCTCTCTCGGAATAACTCATCTACTCCCACTTTGCAAAGATTCACGAGAGCTAGACATTCCTTATAAGAAGGTCATTTCAAATATTTACTCCTACTATTAGGATACACGATTTCCGGACGAACAAACATGTATCCTACGCATGCTTCAATATCATACCCGAGCAGTACCGAATGATCGCCCCATGGCAAGGGAAAACCTCAATAGTGTCAAAGCACGACAATCCACACTGGATGCCATGAAGACTCCGGTCTCAAGATAATTACACAACTGTCACATACTACGACACTTAATGTAAGTGTGTCAGTCTAACGTACACATTCTCTAATACACGTCCACGTACAGCCCAAGTGTCTCTACACTTCGATAGACAAGATCTATCCCTACCTTCAATAAGATAGAAGACATCCAATACGTGCTAGTCTAATCGTGCTATCAATGTCCTGTTTGAAAGCACATATCACTAGAGACATTTAAGTATCAAACTTATTAAAGTGATTAGAGATCTTATCAACCATAATCACTATCATGGTTTTTATATCATAGTTTAATACTAAGGACGTTACTATATATACATCAACATAATTGGTTCATAAAGATAAACTAAATACATATAATAACAAAAGTGCCTTTTTTTAATCATAATAAACTTATTACATAAATTAAATAAATTGTAAATGACCCGACCCGGTCGGATCCGGTCCAACCCGATTGGGTTTAGGACACCATTTCAACAGTCATTGCACATGCAGTGACAATATGGTTTTGTGTTGCCACCATAACACAGTAACTATGAACATAAAGTCATTGTACATGCCGTGACATTGTGGTCATTGCACATATGTCAGTGTAAACACCATGTCTATCTAGACAATGTCCTAGCAAAATAACCGACTGTCTGGCATGAATATGAACATTTTAGTCAATGGTAAGACAATGTGTTTAATGTAAATACTCACATCCTCATTTAAAAACATGTACACAACTATTTTTTGCTACCGGAAATGCTGAGACTTTGGAGAATGAATGTTTGTGGACATTATGAACATATTCGATGGAGTTTGTCAATGGTAATACAATGACTTTGTGTATGATGTCACAACAAAAGGAGTCACACTATGTGGTATAGTTTTACATTATAGTCATATGTAAGCCAGTTATGTCATTAAACGTAGTTAGATCCTTATTATGCATAATTATTATTTAAGTTTGACGATACAGGGTTTCACTCCCTCCACGTGTCGTCTATCGGTTGGTCATCACATTATGAATGAGCTACAACATACTCATGTCGAGACCCAGGACCGAGGCTAGGGCCATCTAACCGCCCAAGTTACGACTATCGACTACCGAAAGCGGTGTGAGATGACAAGTCCATAAGGATAGAGTCCACACCACACTAGCAGTGTAGGACAATGAGTCTAGTGGTCGATCACCGCAAGTCGGCGAAGATCGACACCGAGGGACGAGTCGCGCCCGGTGTCGAGCCCACCCACATGGCGATAGCTTGGGCAAGGGTCAAGGCCCATTCAAGGGTAAAGATGACAATAACATAAGCCGACTTAACCTTAGGGTTTAGGCAAGTATTGTCATTATAAATACCCCAATCCAGGAACTACGTAAGGCTTGATTCCTGGAATTTAACAGGATACGTAGGCAATCTAAGAGAGAATCTTAGACTCAGCCGCAAACATAAACACCCACCTCCTCATTCATTTTTGGCATTAGGGTTTCGTGTATTCATCACTAGATTCATCTTGGGGGCCGGATAATTAAGGTGACTCAATTTGTCATCGTCATTGGCGCTAGAAGGAGGGCCATCTATTGATTGAATACGCAAAAAACACGATGCCTCCCAAGAAAACTGCATCCAAAGCGGTCGATCAAGGCTCCCAGATGAACGAGCCGATCGATCCTGATATGCAAGGAGAAGAAGATCCCGCCTTGGATCTTATTCAGCACGATCCTCAGCAGAAACAGGGGGGAAAAGATCCAGCTTTGAACCCTGTCCAGGAGACCCACCAACCAAAAAAGCAAGCTCTTGCTCCAGAATATCGGGCGCTTGCGGATCAGTTGGCAGGGGCGGATTTGGAGGTAATGTCCAGAATAATAGCTGAGGCAGTTACGGCGCGAAGGCAGGCAGACGCCGCCCAGAAAGAAGCTATGGCGGAAGGCGGCCAGAAAGACGTAGTGGACAAGCCTAAACAGACTCTTGGGGACGAAATAAGCGCATCATCTAGCTCAGTGGAAAGGAAAAGACGTGAGATCCACCAAAAACACCGAGAGAGGGATGATGATAGCGCCGAGGAAGAGTTGAATGCAATTTTGGGAAAGAATCGAGGTTTCGTTGTGGCTCGAGTCTCCTTCACGAAGGAGATCGAGAGCTTTCCTAAAACAAGGGGTTTAAGATACCGAAGATAGAACCTTATGATGGCACCACCGACCCGGAGGACCATCTCCACAGGTATCTATCTCAAATGAGGTTGGATGGGGCACCCGATGCAATGCGCTGACGGGCATTCGAGACGCTACTCGTAGGTCGAGCAAGAGAATGGTTCACGAAGCTACGACCAGGGTCGATCTCCAGTTTTACCATGCTCGCTTGAAAGTTCCGAGATGCGTTTATAGTCAATAAGAAGTTTCATCTGAGTGCCACGCACCTCATGAACGTGAGGCAGCAAAAAGATGAGACAGTAATGGAATATTTGAAGAGGTTTAATCTCGAGGCCATGTAGGTCAAGGACGTAGATGACCGACTTCTGATCACATCGTTCGTAGGGGGGCTGCGTAATATTAAGTTATACATGAAGTTGAGTAGAGACGTTCCCCATACCATGGACGAATGTGTCAATGTGGTGCATAGATTCTGTCAAGGGGAAGAGGCAGTGCGGCGGCACACCCAATCCGATTGGATGGAATCCAAGAAAGACACCCGAGGTCCGAACAGGAATCAGTCCAAGAGGCAGGATGTCGAAAGTAAGCCATCAGTTTGGGACCGTATCGACACGTCCACCTCAGACCGTGGGGGCAAGAAGGGACCCTCACGTGATAAGGACTTTATCCCGCTCAATCGACCTCGATCCGAGGTGTTGTCGATTATGCTTTCAAGAAACTTGGCGAGGAAACCGCCACCGTTGAAGAAACCTCGAGAAAAGAGGAATGCAAGAAAATACTGTGATTTTCACGAAGACATAGGCCATACAACAGAGGATTGTATCGACCTAAAGAGAGATATCGACGTCTGCATTCAGGAAGGAAAGCTAGACGAAGTTGTTGACAGATCTCGGTATGATGGGCCCAGGGGGCGTGGAGAATTTAAGAGGAAAAATTCGGATCAAGACAGGAACCGAGGTCGAGATGCCCAAAGACGAAGGGATCGGTCACCTCCGAGGAATCGATCCCCAGGTCGGGAAGGAAACAACAGAGATAACTTTGGTCGAGACAGGAATCTGAAGAAAATCGACTGTAAACTATGTCAATACGATCTTTGGTCCGGATGAAAGTGATAAGGATCGGACGGTGAAGAGCCGCCTAGTAGCTCGAGAGGCGCAAAGCGGCTCATTCACGGCGAAGTCGGATACGGCCCTCGAGATGATATCCCCAAGTCGGAGGAGTCATAGCGGCGGTTAGTTATCGAGGCGATTATTAGCCGAGAGCCCGTATCGAGAGTCCAGACGATAACGGGAGTGCAGTGCGATGAACATCATATATCACTCGGCGTTTCAAGCGATGAAGTTGAAAGAGAAGGATCTAGCCCCCATAGCGCCTCCCTGCTCGGATTTACAGGCAAGCGATCCATCCTATGGGCTCGATAAAGTTACTCACGGCGATTGGGGATGGCGAAAGGAAGGACACTTGAATTAAATTATGTGGTGGTCAAGGCCCTCTCGCTTATAATGTTATCCTAGGGACGACCAGCGCTTCGACGACTGCGTGCTATCATATCGACTTTCCATAATAGTATGAAGTTTCCCACCAGAACGGTTCCCATGAAGTAAAAGGAGACGTTGAAGTCGCTCGGAGTTGTAACTCTGTTGTCATGAATGGGAAGATGGCGGTTCAACAAGTCTTAGTCGAGGAACTGATTCCAGAAGAAGAAGAGGAGAAGAGTTGGGTCTCCAGTGACGCAGTCGAAAATGTCCGACTCTGGGAAGGAGAGGACGATCAATGTGTGCAAGTCGGGATTTGGATCCCAGAGAAGGAAAAAAGCTACTGGTCGAGCTTTTAATCGAGTTCAGGGACATCTTTGCCTGGAAAGCCACCGACATGCCGGGACTGTCCACCGACATTGCGGTTCATAAGCTCGAGATTGACCAGGATAAAAAGCCAGTCAAACAGAAGAAGAGAAGTTTTGAGTCAAATCGACTTAAAGCTATTGAGTTAGAGGTCGGCAAGCTACTAGAACCAAGATAGTAAAAGAGGTATTATACCCGGAATGGCTAGCTAACCCGGTTTTAGTCAAGAAGCCTCGACGGTAGTTGGCGCGTGTGTGGACTTTCTGATTTGAACAAAGCGTGCCCAAAAGACTCAGTATCACGCCCAAAATCGACAGGTTAGTAGATTCAACCATTGATTTCAAGTTTTTGGTTTCTTAGATGCATATAAAGGATACCATCGATTTTAATGGATCCTCGAGATGCGGAAAAAACAGCGTTTATCACAGAGTCGGCACCTTCGCTCGCTATGTGACCATGCCATTCGGATTAAAGAATGTGGGGCAACATACCGAGGCGGTCAATAAGATATTTGCAAGACAAATTGGTAGATGTATGGAAGTTTATGTAGACGACCTGCTTATCAAGAGTCGATCCATGAGACAATACTTGGTCGATGCTCGAGAGGTTTTCGAAGTGTTGAGAGAAACGCAGATGAGATTAAACCGAAGAAGTGCACTTTTGGAGTTAGGTCGGGTAAGTTCTTGGGCTATATGATTTGAAGGACGGGATTCGGCGAATCCGGATAAAATCGACACGTTGAAGAATATGCCCGCACTCGAAATGTAAAGAAAGTGCAGAGACTCACGGGTAGAATGGCGGCCCTCAACAGATTTCTATCGAGATCTGCCCAGCGAGCGCTACCATTTTTCAAGATACTCCGCAAGGCCAGTCCATTTCATTGGGATAATGAATGTCAGACAGCCTTCGAGGAGCTGAAGGCCTATTTATCAGACTTACCTACCCTCACCTCGCCTCGAGAAAGGAGAGGTCAGCCGATTTATTTGGCGATATCGGCGAGGAGGCAGTAAGTGCGGTCCTAGTTCGAGAAGGGGTACATGGCCAGGTGCCAATCTACTTTGTCAGCAAGGCTTTACATGGTCCCGAGGTCCGGTACTCGCCAGCCGAGAAGTTAGCATTATGTCTTGTTCATGCCTCGAGAAAGTTGAGGCCCTATTTTCAAGCTCATCCCGTTGTGGTAGTCACCGACCAACCACTAAAGCAGATATTGGCAAAGCCCGACACCTCAGGTCGATTGGCAAAATGGGTGATAGAAATGGCCCAGTACGACATCGAGTTCGTCCCTCGAACTGCGATAAAAGCCTGTGCCTTGGCAGATTTTCTAGCTGAAGGGATCTCCATCCAGCTTGATCAAGAAAAGCAAAATCCCGTGGAAAAATGGACTCTCCAAGTCGACGGAGCATCGAGCAAGGAGGGGGCAGGAGCAGGACTCCTTCTGGTAAGCCCGAAAGGCGAGGAATTCCCATACGCCCTTCGATTCGGCTTTAAGGCAACGAACAACGAGGCCGAGTACGAATCTATGATAACTAGCCTGAAGCTTGCTCTGAAACTGGGTGTCGAGGATCTGTTGGTGTACAGTGACTCGCAGTTAGTGGTCAATCATGTGAAAGGGGAGTATGAGGCTAAGGAAGAAACCATGAAGAATTACTTGGCAGTTGTCCAAAGCCTCATACCAAAATTCAAAACAGTTCAATTCGAGCAAGTCCCCCGAAGTCAGAACAAGAGAGCCGATGCGCTCTCCAAGTTGGCATCGAACTTCATGTCAAGTAAGAAGGTTCTAGTCGAGTTACTGACCGATAGGAGTTACATCGAGACGGCGGCCCAGCCGATTACTCAGCAGGCCACGTGGATGGACTCGATCGCTCTTTACCTCAAAGATGGAATATTACCATCTGATAAGGTGCAATCTAGAAAAGTTCGACTCCAGTCCACTCGATACGCGTTCTTCGACGATATCCTCTATCGGAAATCTTTTGTAAGTCCATGGTTAAGATGTGTCTCTGAAACTGAAGGCGAATATCTCTTAGAAGAAATTCATAGAGGAGCATGTGGAAATCACTGCGGGGCTAGAATGTTAGCTCGAAAATGCAAGTTAGCTGGGTATTTTTGGCCGTCGATGCAACGAGATGCAAATAATCTTGTCCAGAAATGCAACGCTTGTCAGGTTCATGATAATATCTCCCATCAACAAGCACAAGACATGAATGTCATCTCGTCAGCATGGCCATTTGATCAGTGGGGAGTCGATATCGTTGGACCTCTACCTCGAGCTCCGGGAAATTTTAAATATGTGGTCGTGGCTGTAGATTACTTCACGAAATGGGTCGAAGCTAAGGCTATACCCGACATCAAAGCTGCAACCATCAAAAAGTTCTTGTGGGTCGACATTTTGTGCAGGTACGGAATTCCGAAGGCTCTGATCTCAGATAACGGTACCCAGTTCGAAGATCGGAAAGTAAGAGAATGGTGCAGTGAATATCACATCGACCAAAGATTCACCTCGGTGGCTCACCCACAGGCAAACGGTCAAGTTGAACAAACTAATCGACAGATCAAGCTGGGGTTAAAGAAGAGACTAGAGGCAGAAGGTCGAGATTGGGCAATCCAACTTCCGAGCATCCTATGGTCATATAGAGGCGACTCTAATTCATCGATTGTGGGAAACTCCTTTCTCTTTAGTGTATGGTTGTGAAGCGGTGATACCCGCCGAGATCGGAGTTCCCTCCCCTCGAGTTCTGGCCTACAATATTGAGACAAACGATCCCGAACTCGGACAAGAAAGGGACAATGTCGAGGAACGAAGAGAGATAGCCTCAGCCAGAATGGAAAGGTATAAGCAGAAGATCTCTCAGTATTACAACTCGATGGTAAGGCACAGATACTTCAAAGTTGGCGATCTGGTTCTAAGAAAAAATGAAGCAAGTCGGCAAGAGGCAACCGAAAAGTTGACCCCGAATTGGGAAGGCCTATATCAGATTTTGAAGGTTCATCCCAAAGGGTCCTATCAACTTGGGCGAGTAGATGGAACCACGGTTCCTCGACATTGGCACGCCAACAATCTGAGGAAGTATTATGTTTAAGATAAGCTTTACTTTAATGAACTGGTTTACCTTTCAGTTTTTAAATCTTGTAATAAGTCCATGAGACAATTTTATGAGTATTCTAATAAACTTGGGTTTTCTCGAGGTGTTTTCTTTGTTTGATAGGGCTTATAGCCAAAACAGTACAATTCCAACGTGGTGTAATATGTTAAGGCAAAACGCTTATCGCCCAATAGAGAAATCCGCAGGTCGTACATCTCAGTAAAGCCAAAAGCAAAGTTAGCCTAATGGGCGACGGATGCAAAGGCATAGAGACGGTTCGCATGGTCGGACCACCTGTCCCAGTCGAAAGCCAAATGAGCCAGAGAGGCGAAAAAGGCCCAGACAAAGGACGGTTCGCATAGTCGGGCCACCTGTCCCAGTCGGAAGCCGAATGAGTGATGGGAGTCAACTTTACGTGATTCCGGTGCATTTTCTACCCCCGTTTACCATATTTTTAGCATGTTTCTTGTTGTTTCTAGACCTTTTTGGGGTAATATCTTGAGTTTATAGCACGAGGAGTAATTCCGTCACTTTGATGGTTTACTACCTCTTTTTATTGATATTAACCTCATTCCGAGCACTTTTACCCTCCGGAATCGTTTGTGTGTCTTGTTTGTTCATGAGGTTGTAGGGTATTGGTGTCTCGAGAACCCGGAAGGCAAAGATTTATGATGAGAAGCATGGTCAAGGTGCAACAATGAGCCAAGGAAGGAGAAAGAGGAAGAAAAGGGAGATGAATGGTTGGTACCCTTGTGGTGTGTTCGGTTCAGCAGCATTTTGACCCATTATGGAGGCATTTTCTGGTCATGGTTTCTTCATGAAAGTTGTAGAAAATTCAAAGAGCTTTCCAACTCATCTTGAATCACTCCAATCGGATCTCGGATGAAGAAGTTATGAAGGATTTATCGCAGCCCGTAAAAACAGAGCATATGTCCGTACGGACAAGAGTTTTCGTCCGTACGGACAACTCTCTGTTGCGAAAAACTCAAAAATGAAGAACTGTCCCAGACGGACAACCTTCCTATCCGTGCACGGACAGAGGTAGTTTCAAGAGATTGACAAGAGAGTTCGATTTTCACCAGCCCGGTCCTTTGAGCTGCATTTTGACCCATCGAGGAAGCATTTTCTGGTCAAGTCGTCTTCATGAAAGTTGTAGGAATTGAACGAGCTTTCCGACGCATCTTGAATCGTTCAATTCGGAGCTACACACAGGGAGATTTTAATGATTTACTGAAGACAAAGTCAAACGAGCCGAGTTGGTCGGCCCACCACTCAAACTCGCGATTTTTGCACTATATAAGGGGCTCTCTTGTTGAGAGAGCCAAATACCTCATTTCTTTCGGCATGGACTGAGCTCGAGGCCGGCTTAGGTGCTCAACCCGGCCTGGCTCCGGCGGGTATTATGCAGAGTTTGACATCTAAATAGTCGGATCAAGGCTTGGGCCCGTGCTTTTAGTTTAGATCTTTAGTTTTGTTATGATAGTCGAACGCGGTATTCGATCGCTTGCTTGTGGATTTCGCGTCGCTGGTCACGGTTGGGATTAAAGACCGGATCTTTTGTCGATTTGGGACATGGGCTTTGGATCTAATGTATGTCGATGTCGATCTTGTGAGTTTCCTTTGTCGATTTGCTTTTCTCGATTTTGCTTTGATTGTTTCGATCTTTTGTCGATGGGATTGCTTGTTGTTGTTGGTTCATGCTTTAAATCCTTTTCGTGCCGTAGTTTAGTATGGGCTTCGATCGTTTATCCCGTTGGTGTGCTCTTTGTTCATCGATTTTAACATTGTGTTTCAGATTCGACCCATTTCCTCGTGGGATCGAATTTCGCTCTTTGCCATTCTACTACGATCGACCCGGTGTTTGGCCGGTTAGAGAGTGGTTTCACGGTATATGAGTTTCGTGGATTATAAATATTGTTTGGTTTTTGGATCGTGAAAATCCTCTCATCAATGAGCCCGAGAGGCTAAAAAGGCCTGACAAAGGACGGTTCGCATGATAGTCGGGCCAATTGCTCGATCGATGGTCGAAAAAGCTCGAGAGGCAAAAGCAGGACCAAAACCAGGGACGATTCACGTTAAAATGCTTAGCTTTGAGGTCGATAAGCCTAAGAGACAAAAGACTAAGGCAAGCAAGTCGATCTCAGTGCAATAAGAACCAAAGGTTCATAATACACTTCAGGGGCAACATCGATAAAATAAATAGTATTTTAGTAGAGCCAAGGCTCGGAAAAGAAAGCTACGCTACAAAACATTAAGACAAGCAAGATAAAAAGATAAGAAAAAGATGGCAAAATCAAATCAAAGTTTGAGCAAAGTTGTTACAAGGCAAGGCCAGTTGAAAAGACAAACCAAAGTTAAAATAAATGTTATTACAAATTAGAAGTTCGAATATCGGAAGAAGAATTAAAAAGACAACGATCGGGGTTGACTTGTGGGTCGGGCCGGATTAGCAGGGTCGGTCTCGTAATCGCAGGGTCGGATCGATAGCGGTTGGGTCAGCAGCAGGGGCAGAACTAGAGGCACCATATTTGATGGCCAAAGACTCTCCTTGCTGAAACTCTTCGATGTACCGATCGTACAGCTGCTCCGAGTCCGGATTGTAGAACATAGGCGTCTCGAGGGACGACGCGTCAAATCCTGAGACGATGGCCTTCACCTGATCAACGGCCAGAGTGTAGCCACCCATCATTGAGGCACGCATGATCACCTCCAGGTCGTCTTCGAGGTTTGTCGACTTTCGGTACTCCATGATTGCTTCGGTCTTAGCCTCTTCGACCTGCGCGCGCGCTCGATCCAATTCGGCCTGTAGCGCATCTCGATCTTGGCGAGCCTTCCTGGATTCTTCATCCGCAGCCTTCTGCCCTTTCAGCAACATCTCATGGTCTTGAGTCAGCTTGAGTAGCTCCCTACCCTGATCGTGCCTTTCCTCCTGCAGTCGGCCCAACTCCTGCTCAGTAGTGGCCAGTTTTGCTTCAGCAGCCACCAACCTATCTTGCAATTTCTCGAGCTCGGCGACCGACTCGTGCTTCAGCGAGTTGTATTGTTTTTCCACAGCAGAGAGGCAGCACTTTTGGCGACATTGTCTTGAAGCGATCTGCCATTCTCCTTCTTGATTTCGTCTGACCGACTCTCTGTCTGGCTAGCTGGCCGGCGGCGCCTCCCGACCAACAAGGGTATTCACTGAGCATAAAGAGTATATCAAAAAAATGGACAAGGCATAGGCCTCGAGAGAAGATAATAGGAAAAGAAGGATCGACTTACAAGACGATTTAACTTCCGCAGTACGTGGGACTGGTTCTTGTCATCCACACCAGCGTAATCGTCGGCAACCCAGTCCACACCGATCCTTGACTCGGTAGAGGTCTCGGCAACCTTCTTCCTCTTCGCCTCTCGAAGCTGCTACCTCAACACCTCGGCGACAGATGGCCTTTTCTTTATTCGCGTCGCCTGCTCCTCGACATTCGAGGTCAGATCAACAATCTCCTCCTCGTCTTCATCTCGAAGAGATCCGAATCGGACTGTCAGGTTACCCAGTGGTCGGAGGTGGCTCGATCGACCAGTGCGGCAAATCGACTCATAGGGGCGCAGGGTAGGTTCAGATCGGAGAGGCACTCCTCTCGGGAAGTAGAAGGCGCCCTGGTCTCAGCCACCAGCAAGTCAGGGGTAGCACGACCTCCGAGGGGTGGAGCAGCAACGACCGCCGACTCGGGGACACGGGCGGGGTCAGTGACCTTGGAGAACCTCCCCACTGCAAAATAAAAAAGACAAGTTAGTTTTTGAACAACAAACAACAAGTCATCGACTCAACAAATGACAAATATGTAAAAGCAAGCAAATAGGAAACTTCCTACGGTTCTCGTGATCTCGGAACGTTGAGACCCATATATGGCATTGGCCCGCCTCCTCCAAGTGGGCCGGGTGATACAGAGACTCGTGTCTCGTGTACACACCTCGAAGTTATGTCCACCCAGGAGTCGGGCTTCGTGAAGAACCGGATCCTTCCCAAGTTTATCTTGTTTCCCCTCTCTCGACCTCCACTGCCCTATGTAGGGGTTATCCAGGCCATGACGGAGAAAGAAAAATCGAGGCTTCCACTCCCCGTGAGAAGAAGGCCTCTTGGTTATGAACTCATGTCGGTTGGCTCTTCTTTGAAATGAATACCATAACTTGTCAGGTGTAGCAGCTATCTTGTAGTAGTATCGAAACAAGGGCACTGAGAAGCAGACCTGAGCTACTCGACATGCTATTATGAACCCCATCAAAGTCCTGACGCCGTTCGGGGCTATCTGGGAAATACTGACCTCGTAGTGTTCGAGGATCGCAAGAACAGCTGGGCAGAGTGGGAACCTTAATCCACTCGCAAGCTGATTCTCGTAGACAGCGCAAAACCCCTCTGGGGGCTCATCGGCAAATTTATGAAGGCCAGAGGGGAGTCGAGCTTCAAACGGAGGACAAGCAATGTCATATTTCTGGCAAATTTTGGTGGCATCCTCTGGGGAAAGTATGCTGAGACACCCTTTTGCTCCCTTTCCATCCATCCTAGTTACTAGTTTTTTAGACTGGTTGGGGACAGGAGGAGGAGAAGCTCCTGGCTCGCCGGAGTCTTGCCGGAGAAGAGGGTCAGAGATAACAGGTGCCGGAGATTGGCTACGAATGGGCGTTTCACTACCCCTATCTGATTCAGTTGCGCTACTACTAGTAGACATGAACAAAATCACAGAAAAGATGAACAACACGGGAAAAAGAAGCTTACTTTTGCGTTTGAAGATTAAGAGAATGAAGTAGGAAGTAGAATTGGCTCTGCTGCAACTTCTATCTCCTCCCTTTTATATGATAGAAAGTATTGCAAATGAACCAGAAAGACGTGGGGGATGGGGAGTTATAACCCCCTGTAAATCACGATAATCAAGGCAGGGACGCGTCTTTTGCGGGATTCGAAGCGTTTCGTATGCCAGATATCGTGCCACGTTGCAGTAGGCGGTTAGGGTTAACAAGTGGCGGGAAGAAGCCCGCCTAAAATGGAGACCCAACTCGACGACGGTTGGTGTGACAGACTTCGACCTCGGATAACGGAGTCACCTCTCTCAAGTCCGGGGGCTGGCGACGATACAGGTTTCACTCCTCCACGTGTCGTCTATCGGTTGGTCATCACATTATGAATGAGCTACAACATACTCATGTCGAGACCCAGGACCGAGGCTGGGCCATCTAACCGGCTCAGGTTACGACTATCGACTACCGAGCAAGGTGTGAGATGACAAGTCCATAAGGATAGTCCACACCACACGGCTAGCGAGTAGATTAACAATGAGTCAGGGTCGATCACCGCAAGTCGGCGAGATCGACACCGAGGACGAGTCCGCGCCACGGTATCAGCCCACCCACGATAGCTTGGGCAAGTGGTCAAGGCCCATTCAAGGGTAAAGATGACAATAACATAAGCCGACTTAACCTTAGGGTTTAGGCAAGTATTGTCATTATAAATACCCCAATCCAGGAACTACGTAAGGCTTGATTCCTGGAATTTAACAGGATACGTAGGCAATCTAAGAGAGAATCTTAGACTCAGCCGCAAACATAAACACCCACCTCCTCATTCATTTTTGGCATTAGGGTTTCGTGTATTCATCACTAGATTCATCTTGGGGCCCGGATAATTAAGGTGACTCAATTTGTCATCGTCAAAGTTCATTATCACATGGTGACAAATACTTTATGTTACTGCATATGCATATGAAGTAAGTATGTCATGTGTCTATGTGCAGATTGTCACTAGGATGCAGTGACTTTGAATAGACATCACATGATTGAAACTGGACATACACATTACAATGCATATGAAGTAAGTATGTCATGTGTCTATGTGCAGATTGTCACTAGGATGCAGTGACTTTGAATAGACAGCACATGATTGAAACTGAACATACACATTACAAGATCTATTAATGTCATTGCACATGTAGTATTTATGTTCATAGTTTGATGAAAATGTCTTGAAAGCCGGTCTATGTTATTGCACACACTATATGTGCACATTGTCATTGCAAATACATTCACAAAGTCAAATGCCTAACTAATTTGTTCAACAATCTTAGATTATCTCAAATCACATGTAATGCAATTTTCCAATCTACATTTTCATATTCACATACAATATTCAATCAGTTTCAATCCATGTTAATATGCCACATAAAATACATCAATAAAAATCTCACAATTTGCGGTTTTGCATCTATCTCTTCTTCTGTCTCCATCCGTAATCTGTTGCTTCAGTTTTAACGGAAATGAGAATGTGGAAATCGATTTAACCACTATAATTTCAGACGCTTTCTTTTCCTACAACTTTGAGATAATTTTTCCGATTGATTTTCTCGTAATGGATGGCGCTTTTTTGCTATTGAATTCGTGTTGAAAATTGATTTTATAGATGAGTTTAGGTTGATATATACTCGATTCCGATCTACTAGCTGCATGCCTAAAAATTGCGAAACGGGTTGTATCAAGAAGTTCAGGGAACGCCTCAAAAAAAAAAAAAAAAAAAAAAAAAAAAAAAAAAAAAAGGGTAAATTAGTACATTTCAAGCGAATTTAACTTTAATAATAATAATAATAAGTTGATGATGACCTAATCTTTTCTTTTTCTTTTATGCTTCCAAAAAAATTGTGCTTCACAAGCTTCAGAATTCAGATAGACCAATTTCCACGTGTATTCTTCCTTACCTCAATCCTTGGAAACTCCTCCAACACTTGCCCAAAAACCTTTTGGACTCTTTTCTTATCTTCTCCAACGCAATCTCCCTCCACAGTCCCACTCCTTCACTTCACTTTACTTCTTCGCAAATTAGACATTGAAGATTTGAAGTGTAATCCCATTTCTGATTCAGAATGCTGTTTAACTTCATTCAAGTAATCATCATTAATGCCCTTCCTCTGATTTCCAACCCCCTTTTTCATTAGCTTAATCTTTCGCATAAGCAAGGAGCTTAAAGATATCAACTTCATGGCTTTTCCTCAAATCTTGCCTGCGAATTCATCACCCCACAAGTTTTTCTTAAACCCAAGCAGCAATCAACGATTGGATTCAATTCGTAAAGCATCAATCTTTACCCAGCCACCACCACTCCACCACCGCCTTCAACGGCGAAAGCCCAATTCACTCCGGTGCTCCGCCTCTTCCTTTCCCGAAAAGCACCACACGAACCCTCCAAAATCTGACGACGTTGTTGAACTCCCACTCTTCCCTCTTCCGCTCGTCCTGTTTCCCGGCGCAATCTTGCCATTACAAATCTTCGAATTCCGGTACCGTATGATGATGCATACCTTACTCCAAACCGACCTCCGGTTCGGCGTTATTTACACTGATGCCACTACCGGTACCGCCGATGTGGGCTGCGTTGGAGAAGTAGTTAAACACGAGCGTCTTATAGATGACCGGTTCTTCTTAATATGCAAAGGGCAAGAAAGATTCCGTGTCAGGAAATTGGTTCGGACCAAACCGTATTTGGTGGCTGAGGTTACTTGGCTAGAGGACAGACCGTCTGGAAATGGGGAAGAAGATTTGGAATCATTGGCTAAAGAAGTGGAGACATATATGAAGGATGTAATTCGGTTATCTAATCGATTAAATGGGAAGCCAGAGAAAGAGGTGCAAGATCTGAGGAGGAATTTGTTTCCGACTCCATTTTCCTTTTTTGTCGGAAGTACATTCGAAGGGGCGCCCAGAGAACAGCAGGCATTGCTGGAATTGGAGGATACTGCCCTCAGATTGAAAAGGGAGAAGGAGACATTGAGGAATACATTGAATTATTTGTCTGCTGCATCTGCTGTTAAGGATGTGTTTCCCTCGTCATAATGGTGCCATGCCATGTCTAATGAAGGTTCTTGTGCGTGTTTTTGCATATTTGAATAGATGCTTATGTTGTAAATGTTTATACGATTGAAATTATGCTTATTGAGATCAATACAAAGGATTATGAGAATCCAGAATGGGAATTTCAGTCAATAGCATGATAAAATTTGAATCTTTATATGGATAATACTTTTTTGGTGCGTGTTTCTTGTTTTGCTGTGTCTTTAATTGTGTTCATTTGTCATCTGTGGGTGCTATCACCTGCCTTTTGCACATAGTATTTATTGACTTAAAATAGCGAAGAATTAGTCCGAACCAATTTGCTGCTGAGTTTTCAGGAAGTGATTGGTTCATTTTGAAGTTTCTTATGATTAAGGATTAAGATAAATGAACATAGAGGTGTTACAGAATTCGAAATGAGAAAGGAATCGTATGATCTCGTTCGAGGTAGGATAACTTTAGCTGTACTTAAATTGGAAGGTTTATTGGAATGCTGGCTTTGAGCAGGAACTGCATATGCTGATCTACCCTTTTTTTTTCCATGTTTGTGGTTTTGTGTCTCAAATGGCAATGATTCTGGTTAATGCTGTTGATGATCCAAGCTGCTCCGTAACATAGCTTGGCTTAACTAGGCTTGTGTTAGGCTAGTTTCATGGTGTTACTGAATCGAATTTGAACATTGAATGTGTTTTGACCAATAAACCAGCAAGTAAAAGTTGTATTCATGGGCAAAGGTTCGTTAGACTTTTTCAGCTAATAGCCATAGTTTCCGCCCCCACCCCCCGGGTCTTGCTCTCCCTTTCCTACTTGCTAGTTGCTACCGGGTAGTCATCTCTCCTTTGCTCTCTCATCCACCCCCTTGTCTCATGATTGCCTTCATATCAATCATGCTGCTTTCTTGTGTCTTGCAAAATTTCGGTTTTTGGGTCTCTTTCTACAAGGACGAGCAATAGGTGCTATTGTCATGAGCTTTTGATGGGGGTTCTTTTTTGTATATTAGTTGTGGGGAGCCAGGGGAGGGGCAAAGGTGTTGGGACGCAAAGATATTATAGAGGAAGAGGCCCAATTCATTGTCATTGATTTGGATGGTGGCAGTTTGTATGGTGTTTTTTCATTCTTTTTTGCTTTGATTATATAGAGGAGAATAGTACAGACTTAATATTGATCAATAAGGGGTTGACAAGTAAATCTGTGACTTTTGTGATAGTTGAACTACAGTGGTTTTATGGTGGTCCTGGACCAAGTAATTGGACCACCATGTCATCAATTTGAGAATACATCATTGGTGGTTGATTTTTAAACATAGGGGACCACCAAAATCCCTTAAATTTATTGGGCAGGACGACCACCGCAGTAGGATTTTGGTGGGGACCATAAGTAAAATTTGTGGTTGAACTATCTAGAAATCTATCAACGTTAGAACGAGAAAATAGGAAATCACGTCTCTATAGGGTAGGGACCCGACTTTGTTTTTAAGGTTGTGTTTGACCTGACATTTTTTTTCAGGTAGCACGTGTGAATTTACACGTTTTGGATAGAACCCGTGCAAATTTACACGGGCCGATAACACACCCCGTGCAAATTGCAATTGGGTGAAATTCTGTTGAAACCATGCAAATTTGCACGTGTTGATCCCAAACCGTGCAAATTGCAATTGGGTGAAATTCTGTTGAAACCATGCAAATTTGCACGTGTTGATCCCAAACCATGCAAACTTGCACGGTTTAATGATGTTTTACCATCTTCCAAATTGCACGTGGTGTATTTTGAGCACGTGCAAATTTAAACGGGTTGGATAAAAAAAACGAGTAAATTTGCACGTCCCACCTGAAAAAAAATGTCAGACTTGACACGACCTGAAAAAAAGTTAATTCCCCATAGGGACCTGATTACCTATTTTCTCCGTTAGAACACTATCACTTATCTTATAAGAGCATTTGTAGCAGAATCCCTATATGGTGCTCTATCCCTAAAATGAAGATAAAAAATACAGTTCACCTCAAATAGCTCCCACAACAGAGTCTCAATCCCTATTTATTTTTAGAGATATGAACAGTGCATCCCTACATTTGAGGATGCACTATTCACGTCCCTAAACATATTTAATTATAAAAAATTATAGGGATAAGGATAGGGATGCTGCTGGAGTGAAATAATAAATATTTAATGTGTATGAATAGAGTTGTGAAGTAGAATATATATTAATTAATATTATTTGAAAAGTTATAGGGATAAGAATGCGGATGCTGCTGTGGAAAATTTTGAATTGGGATGTTGTAAAATAAAGATATTTTAAATTGGGATGTTGTAAAATAGAGATATGTATTATTTTAGGGATAAATTTTAGGGCTCCTGACACGAATGCCCTACGGATTACACCGGCTCCATCTCTTACAAAGACAAACATGAGTGGTTACATTTTCCTTGCGGGGTCGATGGAAAGGGAAATTTTTAGGTAGTGTGTCACTGCGTAGAGTGCATCTTACGTACAAGCGTAATCAGGCGCACACGATCGAGTCACAGTAATTGTTTATGTTGTGTGTATTTACGATCACGCTACTCGATTACGCTTAAGCGAAGATATCTTTACGTGAAATCTGAGACACACTATCTAAACATTTCCCCGATGGAAAGGACACGATTTGTTTTTGAGTTAGACACATGATAGAATGAAATGGACGCAATGAAATGACCATAAATAAATTTTATACGCATGCCCATTTCTTTCTTTAGTTAGAGCATCCCCGATAGTATCCCCTAATTACACACCCTTTAAACACATCCTGTTCATTTCTAATGCGGTACGTAAAGTACGTGAATTTAGACAAGATTGGCTTTAGCGTCTTTGTTTTAGACTTTTAGTTGGGTAATTTTTCTATGAAGAAGATATTTGAGGAGTAAGTGACGTGGATGATTCTGGACCATACAGTTTCATCCCAAATTCAAACCAAATTATTGTGTGGTAATCATCCACGCCAGATGTATCTACAAGATATAAATGAAGTAGTAGGAAGACTAACCCCTTTTAGTTGCCTTTTGTAATTATGAGTTTTTCTTTCTTTTGTACAACCTTGTACAGATTTTGCTTATAATAAAAATATCCGATTCATACAAAAAAAAAAAAAAAAAAAAAAAAAAAAATCACTCCATTAAGCAATTTTTGTACAACCACCGATAAACAACTTTTCTCTTTCATCTCAACTAACAAACCTAACCAACAATATATTTTCCCCCCTTTTTTAATAATATTTTCCCTATTAATTTTTTTATTAATATTTTCCTATTACAAACTAAAAAAAAAAATCCTATCACAATTAGAATAAAATGCTTATATCACAATTGGAAAAAAAATGCTTAAACTAAAAAAGTTATAAATTTTTTCTCAAAAATATAAATTTTAATAAACGTGTGTTTTTCTAACAAAAACGAACACAAAACCGTATGTTTTGATTATTTCGTTTATTTTTAACAAATTAAAAAAAAACTCAGTCATGTTTTTTCTCATAGATAAAATGTAGTATGTTTTAGTGAAGAAGGGTTTTTTTTTTAATGTTTTCTTTACAATTTTTTTGGGATCGTTTTCACTCCTTTTATTATTATCGTCGTCATCATCGTCATTTACGATTTCACAAGTTTAAGAAGTGAATATCACAAATTTTACTATTGTTCTGGACTAAATCCTAGTTTGTGGTCCAAGCCAATAGAATTTAAGGGATTTGTGGTGGTCCCCTATGTTTAAAAATCAACCACCAATGATGTATTTTTAAATTGATGACATGGTGGTCCAATTATTTGGTCGAGGACCACCATAAAATCACTGAGTGAATATGGGCAGCATCAATATTCTTTTTCATGAATGAATACAATTTTCATGTAGATAAACAATAAGTATGGTTGTTTAATTGTTTTAAGTTTTTTCCACAACAATTCATCTAACACCATATATCTCACCAACCATTACATCTTGAGGCTTGCCACCACATAGTTCAACAAGTCTGGCGATTTTCTACCATACAATCCACCAAAATCTCAACTCTCACCTAGCTATTACCACATATTCCAACTACTCCTCGCACTCATCTCGTTGGTTGTATATAAACTTCATTTCACCACTCCTAAAAATACACTCAAAACTTACATAATTTTCTTACTCTAATCATGTCAACTCCTCTATTTTGGCCTTTCAATATCCAAGCACCCAATCCATACGAATCATTCCACAACAAAGCAAAGCGCAACTCTCGAGATGCTCGGACTCGTTGTCAACGCAATCAAGAGAAGAGCAAGAGCAAGAGCCGAGCCGAGCAACCTCGCTTACACCGGTGAACATTTATAAACCGAGATCGTGCAAAGACACGCCGACCTTGTCAGAAATTATTTTGCAGATGACCCTGTTTTCCCACCACGTATGTTCCGGCGTCAGTTCAGAATGTGCTTGCAGTTATTTCACAGGATTCGAGCTGACCATAAGGCCGCCCAACCATATTTTCAACAAATTTATGACTGTACTGGGAGATTGCGATTCTCATCGATTCAAAAAATGAAAGCTTCTTTACGGATTCTCGCATGTGGGAGCCCAATTGACTGTAAGGATGAGGCCCTCGCCATTGCGGATACCACTGCTACGTAAACTGTTAGTTTATTCTGTGAAACAATTGTTATCATGTACTTAGAGTAGTATTTACGTGCTCCAAATGAAGGCGACTTTGCTCGACTCATGGAAGAAAATAAGAATCGTGGTTTTCCAGGAACGATTTGTTCGTTGGATTGCATGCACTAGGAGTGGCGCAACTGTCCCGCGACTTAGCATGGTCAGTTCACCGGCCACAGCGGAAGGCCGGCCTTGATTCTTGAAGATGTAGCTTCTCAAGATCTTTGGATTTGGCAGGCGTTTGTCGATACACCGGGAACATACAATGACATATCAGTGCTTGATCAATCCCCAATCTTCGACATATTCATTCAATGCCAAGCACCATACACTTCGTATGAAGTTAACTGTAATGTATACCACGTGCCGTATTATCTGACACACTGCATTTATCCTCATTTTGTGACATTAATCCAGACCATCAAGCGGCCTCGGAATGAAAAGGAAAGACATTTTGCGCAACAACACGAGACTTATAAAAAGGACGTTGGAAGAGCATTCAATGTTTTGCAGGCAAAATGGGCTATTCCTAGGGTCCGGTAAGATTCTGGGACCAACGAACTTTAAGTAATATTATGTATTGTTGCATCATTTTGCATAGTATGATAATTGAAGATAAGCGCCATATGATGCGTCAGACACTTGTGGATCACTCTCTTTTGTGAATCTCCTACCTGGAGGCCGTCGTTGAATCGGCCGTGAACGGATGCTACTTGGCGGGGCTCAATAGCTGTAGCAGGTGACTGAGAATCATCGCCACCAGCTTGCAACCCATTAAGACCAATATTAATAGAGTCATGTATATGGGATGCAGGCGGGCGGGTTACATTGACCTGACCACTTTTTGTAGAAGACTGACCCTTGTAAGAGATTGATGCCACTTGGGTGAGTGTTGAAGTATCTCCCAACAATGGTACATCTTAAAATCGTGGTTATGAAGATCCTTAAACAATTTATAAGAGGCTCCCAACTACAATAACATGTAACAAAAATGTATATAAATGAGTTCTAATCAATCAAAGTCAAGATCAAGTAAATAATCACAACTACTGCACTTTGTCCAACAAAATATATACATGGAACCAAATATATGCACGTAACATATAGTGCTCTACACAATTGATAAAGGTTGAACCCACTCAATCATAACGGCAAATTGAAAAATTGATAGTAGATAAGTAGGCTACTATAATTATATTCATTAATTTGGCAAGGAACACATTAAGAAAAGAAAAAAAAAAAGGCAACTTAAAATTTTAGACTACCTCATCAACCCTGTTTGTACCACTTTGATGGTTTCTACTTACTATTTGCATAGTAGGTTTCCACTTTGTAACATCAGTCTGAATCGCACCCACCTATACTCCACGTTTTTTTTGTTCCAAGTTGTTTATTACAAAAATCCTCAAAGATGTGCATCCAAAAACTCTCGCCGGTTAGGTTATTACCGACAATCGGATTCTCTGATCGTTGCACCCAAGCCTCTCAAAGTGCCTAATCTCCATTGCGAATCCAATATTTGTTATTTCTATTAGTGAGTTTTGGTGGCACGGTTGAAGTTTCTACTAAATTTTCTTCAATTGGAGCATCAACATTTATAGGATTTTGAACACCGCAGGATGTTGGAAACAAGGCTGAAAGCATGTAGAATGGGGTGGTGTACCAGATTTGGTATGTTGTGCAAGTGGTTGATAATCTGATGGCAGTTGTCTTAAATAAGCTGCATGTGCAACTTGTGTTACTTGGGCTTGCTGGAAATGTTGGAATGGTGGGGGGGAATCGAATCCAGGTGACCAGTTAAATGGGCTTCCCTACGTCGGTGGGTCGTTTATATTTTGATTCACTGGAGGAAAGTTATGTGGGAAATGTGTCTGCGATCAGGGGCTCATCCAAGAATTTTTTCCAATGGGATCAGCGGACTGTAAAACTATATTTTTTATCAAAAAAATTGTCCTAATGGGGTCCGGAGTCTAAAACTATATTTTTTAACAACAAAACTACATCGTTTTAATCTTTAAAAATATTCTCAGGATCTTAGTGAAGTCACGCGTGACCCCCTAATCCTACACAGATATGCCCCTAGCCGCGGTTGATCCATGAAGTGATCACTACGCTCCTATTGTTGAGCCACAACAAGAAAACTGAGTATTTACGACACATTATTTACAACAAGAAAACTGAGTATTTTCATCTTTCCTACCTTCATTTCCAACTTAGCCAAATGAAAATTATGTCATGTTTTGATAAAGCTTTGATATTGACTAATTCTATCTTAAAATTTTGCAGGAAGTAACATTCCCTTAGTAAAAGAAGCACTAAAGTCTTCCCTGTTGTTTAATTCATCTTTTGTTGCATTTGCATTTCTTCTATTCACAATAAAAGATGGAGATCTGCCAAACCCGTGAAGTTGGATTAAAACTGGAAATTTGAGCTTGTAGAATGCAGACACGTGGACTTTTAAAATCTGATTCTGGAAGGAGTCTTTTATTTCCATGTTTAATGTAAGATGGTTCCTCGACAGAATGTCCCTTTATTTAATATGTTTAAGATTTTGGTTGGAACTTGGAAGGTTCGGAATCAAAATTCTTTTTAAAATGTAATTTTTCATGTTTTATATTGAATCATTTTATGGAATGAAATTTTTGTATTAGATGTGCAATTAGAAAATATATATATAGTCAGGGAAATCAAAATTGGGCTTTCCGTGTATTTTTTACAACGTTTTTGAGAAAATGCATGGCCTAATTTTAGTAATGAATTATTTCCAGAAATTTATCATGTGTGGAAATCTTGCCTCTGTTAATTGAGCTAATACTGTAGAGTCTGTAAGCTTGAAGGTTCCTCATCAGGGGCGGCTTTAAGTAAGGTGGCGGAGTGTCTGTGGCCCTCAAAAAATTTATTATGTATAAATAGTAGAAATTTTTTCATAAATACATATATATGTGGAATTAATGCTTATTTTTATGTGTTTACACTTGTTTTTATCTCTTTATACTCGTAATTATATGTATAGAATTGAATATATCCAAATATGTGTGATACGAAAAAAAAATTGATAGATTTACGACACGAGTCAAAAATCCTGGAGCATAGCTTGTTCCTCATACCTTCATTCTATATCTGAGACCGGAATAGTCATGAGGATTGTAGCAATTCGAGCTTCTTTGGATATCTGAAACCGAATCGGATCGAACCATAATTGGATCGTCGAGATCGATTCGGCAAAGACCGTCGAGACACTTTCGATCATGCATGTGGTGAAGCTAGGAATTAAATTGCATGCGATTTACCACGATTTAATTCACATGATTAATTAATATAACTACAAGAAGATTGAAGAGTTTACCCAGCGAGAAGAAGGTGCCATAATTGACAAAGAAGCGACGCGGTCTTCAGGTTGTATCTCAAGCGGCAGTGATAAGCGTCAATCATCGTAGTAGAACCTCTCCTTGAATATGCTCCAAGAAAAACCTAGGTTTTTCTCCTCCTAATGGCTAGAACAAGAAACTAAATTTTCTTCTCCTTTTTAATAAAAGTGGCGCTAATTTGATTGATTATTGTGTTGGGAGGAACTCTCTTTATATAGGAAATTAACTAGTCAAGAGAGAGTTATCATTTTCACAATGCAATTAGTCAATTACCCTTTTCCATTAGGGAAAGATATTTGCCATAAAATAAGAGATAATTCTCATAAAATTAATCTCTTATTTTTTTCTATTAATTATCTAACAAATAAATAAATAATTAATTACACATGTGACATAATCTAGGAAAATTTAATTTTCTAATTTCCTCAACATGTGGCGCCATTTTTGCCATTAGTGTAATAGAAAATGTCTTTTATATTTTACATATTATTTACCAAATAAATAATATTCACATATTCATTAAATAGGCCAACTATTTAATTTATTCTCGAGTTCCACAAAGCGAGAAAACACTCAGCGTGTTAGGAGTCATTAGGAGACCAGTGTACGCATGTAGATAGCTACAATAAATTGAATAAACTTTTCATCGAACAGAATATTTCTACTCAACTTATTAATTTCGGAATTACGCCACCATAAATCCGAAACTGAACTCTATCGATTATAGATATAACTTATTATCAAAGCGTCGAGTCGATAAGTGTCCATTGATATAATCATTACATACAGACTAACCCTCCATAGACTATCCGTAGCGAAGCGGGAATATTTCCGTAAACCTTCTTCATTACATCTTATCCTTATTTACCATTAACACACTAGTGATCAATTAGTTCATAACCAATACGAACTCGGCCGATCGATCAGTTTCTAGGATTTACAAATAAGGGGATTGTCTTTCTACTTCCCGCAGGAAGGAATGGATTCCATATCCGTGAGACACACATTTCTCACTCATTCCATAATAGTGCCAACGTGAAAGTGATTCAGACCGCGCATCTTAGCAATCCTTAATGAACACATCAAACCCTATATTGAAACAAGTAGGAGTATGCAATCACTTGGGATTAACGTTAATCTATATATGATCATCTTGTGATTTAATGGGATTTCTCGATCCACGTAATTATATGAGAAATGCGGTTAAATCGGTCGATCCTATATAACTACATCATTTATAAATGCCCACTTAGATAACCAATATTGGCGGTCCGAATACGACGGTCATACCTTAAAGTGTTACAGGCGCATTAGTGGTGGTTTAATCAATAGACCTCAAACTTTGATTAAGTTCTACGGACTAATAGTTCAAGTGTATCACCATAAACTTAATCCTCATGTGTGACAACACTAAGTTATATGGCTATATATGATAAGACTTGGGGTTTTTTGATAGTGTATTACATATAAGCACTGAAGCAAATAATAAGATGAGAATAAATCTGTCATTTATTAATTGTAAAAACAATTCTGAAATTGTCTTTTGGTATTTACTTTCATGAGCTAACATATCTTGAGCAATCCCACATCCAAATACTCTTCAAATTTTTCTCTATTTTCTAGTTTAGTTAAGCATTACAGAAGTTGAGGGTTTTGTGTTCTGGAAATCAGTGTGTTTGGCCTGCTGCTGTGGATTCTGGTGCTTGCTATTGATAGAAGAGTTCCTCTGGTCAATAGCTTTCACTGATCTTCTTGGTGAATTTTGGTGTCTCTTTGTGTAAGGTACCACAGTACTTTAGTTCCTTCTAATTTATGTATTTGGTGTGTATTTGATTGCCTTCTTTGTATGTTTTAATGCTTAACATTAGTATGTCTCATATTGTTGTTGTTTGTGTTCATGAGTCATTTGTGTGTAGCTTTGATTTTGGTGTTTGATCATCCTTGATCAATGTAGTATACAAAAAGATGTTTGGTATGAAGTGCCAAGACGGACTTGCTGGTGAGCTTGTGGTATGTGCCCTGATTTTGTGAAGGATCAAAGACCTTAAGCCTTTGATTCACCCTCAGACTGAATTCTTGTGATTCAGGTCTGTTTGTCCTTGTTTTGTGAATCATTGTTGGTCATTAAGTCTGCTTGATCAAACATGTTCAATCTTGCTGTTGCTCTATCTATTATCTTTGAAGCTTTGTCTTGCTCTTGTATCTGTTAGGAAATCACTAGTTTAACGCAGTATTGAATTTAAAATTTGGTTTCCTTTTTCTAGATCGTTCTTCGTTTAATGCAATAAACACGTTAAGTAGTTTGTGGTTATACCTTAGATGATCTATAAGATCGTCGCTTGATTTGCCAACGGAGAGTAGTTCAATGCATAAAGCCGCCCACGCGTCCGGCCTCTATCTACAATCCACACGAACCCTTGCCGGAATCCTCGTCCTTGGATTGCTATCGAGAAAAACTCCATTTGCTAGACCGGACATTTTCTTCCTCACAAACTCACTATGGAAGGCTCTCTATTTTACACAAGAATTATGAACTCTTGCAATTGTGATGTACAAAGAGCTTGACACCCACCTCCCTATATATAGTGGTTGGGCGCCCCGTATGGTGTGGAGGAAGAAAACTTTTTCCAATAAAATAAGGAAAATCAACTAGATTGATTTATCTCTTTAATTATAATTTATTTTGCCAATATCTTATATTGATTATAATTATCTTATTACCATAAATATATTTTCCAAAATCAATTAATATCTTATATTAATATTATGGTAATCTTATTAATTAAAGTGCACTTGATCAAGTGTATCTCATACACTTAAATGTGGCGCCCCATATGCCAATAAATTGCCTTCGAGAATATTCTTTAATTAATCTAATTTATATATAATTAATATCTTGTATTTTATTTATTCATAATAAATAAATACCACCATATTAATTTACCACTATAACCTTTATAGTACAGAGATAAACTTTCCTTATTTGGTTATCAACTATAACCGCATTTTAATCGACTCGATGTTCATATGTGTGACCCGATAGGCTTCGAATATGTTGGCCGTAGACACAAAGTGCAATTTACTAAAATGCCCTTCATACTAACGATCACGGGATAGCGTCTAGCAACACACGGTGACCCCGATTATCGGAAGAGTCAAAAGCAATGACTACTACCTTTCATGTGAAGCGATTTACAGTGTAACTTACAATCTATCGCTATAATAATATCCATACGATCGTATCTCGAAGTGTCAATACATTAACGATCGTATCTTATAATCTGGATATCATGCTCTTTCGGAATAACACACTTACTCCCACTTTGCAAAGATTCTCAAAGAGCTAGACATTCCTTATAAGAAGGCCATTTCGGATATTCGATCCCGATCATAGGATACGCGATTCCCGGACGACCAATCATGTATACTCCGCGTGCTTCAATATCATACCCAATCACTACCGCATGATCGCCCGTGGTTAGGAGAAATCTCAATAGTGTCAAAGCATGACAATCCACACCGTGATGCCATGAAGACTCGGTCAAAAGGATAATTACACAACCGCCACATAGTGTGACACTTAATGTAAGTGGGTCGATCTAACGTCGCATTCTCAATACACGTCCACGTCACGGTCCAAGTGTCTACACTTCGATGAGCGAGATCTATCCCCTACCTTCTAAGCGATGAAGACATCAATACGTCTTTGATGCGATTATACTATCAATGTCCCGTTTGATAATACATAAGACTAGAGACATTTAAGTACCAACCTTGTTATAGTGATTAGAGATCTCATCAACCATAATCACTATCATGGTTTCTCTATCATGATTGATACTAGGGGCGTTACTATATATACACAACAAATAATATGAAGATAAACAATATATAATAACATAAGTGCTTTTATTAATCATAATAAAGTTATTACATGAACTAAATAGGCGTAAACGACCCGACCCGGTCGGATCGGTCCAACCCGATTGGGTTTAGGACACCTTTCAACAATCTCCCACTTGGCCTAAAGCCAATCACCCATATGCCTAAGCCCGTGCAAGTGAACATGTTTCTCGTGCTTAGCTTGAGACAATGCCTTAGTTAACGGATCGGCTATGTTATCATCCATGTGGACTTTCTCTATCTTTACATCTCTACTCTCTCTATCTCTCTAATCAAGTGATAGCGCCGTAGCACATGTTTGGATTTACGATGAGATCTTGGTTCCTTTGGTGAGATATCGCTCCATTATTATCACGATGCTGAGAGGCCTTTGGACCTTGATGGAGGGAACCACACCAAGTTCAATAATGAACTTCTTCATCCAAGCGCTTCCTTTGCGCCTCCAGGCGCTATGTATTCGGCTTCCGTTGTAGAGTCCATGATAGTCTCTGCTTGGAACTCTTCCGACTCTTTGCTCCGCCCGTTAAGCGTGAAAACAAATCAGTTGTGACTTAAAGTCATCCTTGTCGGTTTAAGCGGCATCCGTGTAACCTCGTAATACTAAATCATCATTGCGAAAACCAGGAACATATCACTAGTACATCTCAAGTACTTGAGGATATTCTTGTGACTATCGGTGACCATCACCTAGATTGGTGGTACCTACTAGTCATACTAAGAAGTGCGAGACATACGGTCTTGTGCATAACATGGCATACATGATAGACCCGATTGCGAAGCATAAGGGACTTTACTCATTTGTGCCCTTTCCTCCTCTGTCTTAGGACTCATTCCCTCGACGAGTAGACCCCATGCGACATGGGCAACAATCCTTTCTTGGACTACTCTATCTTTGAATCTCTTGACATCTTGTCTATATAGGTGGATTGCGGCAGACCAAGCAACCTTTTAGATCTATCTCTATATATCTTTATTCTAGAATATAGGTTGCCTCACCCAAGTCCTTCATTGAGAAGTTCTTGGATAACCAAGCTTTGATTTGATTGTAACATAGCCACATCATTCCCTATGAGCAATATGTCATCTACATAAAGCACTAAGAACACAATGGCACTCCCACTAACCTTCTTGTAAACCACAGGGCTCATCTTCGTTCTTGATGAAATCAAAGCTGTTTGATTATCTCATCAAAGCAAAGATTCCAACTCGAGAAGCTTGCTTTAATCCATAAATGGATCTTTGCGGTTTACACACCATCTGGCGTCATTGGTTTGTGAAACCCTCGGTGTGTCATATACACTTCCTCAGACGAGGTTCCCGTTAAGGAAAAATTTGTTTTCACATCCATCTGCGGTTCGTAATCATGGTATCTTTGCAATAGCGAGCAAAATTCTAATGGATTTTAACATGGCTTGCAGGCGAAAGGTTTCGTCATAGTCAACTCCTTGTCTTTGCTTATAACCTTTTGCCACTAGCCTAGCCTTGTAGGTAGTCACGTTACCGTCCATGTCGGTCTTTCTCTTAAAGACCCATTTACACCTATGGGAACTATTCCCTCGGTGGATCAACTAAGTTCCAAACTTGGTTGTCTTTCATGGATTCCATTCGAATTCATGGCTTCCGACCATTTCTCTTTGTCATGCCTTAATAGCACTTCCTCATAAGTTCTAGGGTCCTCATCTTCCATGAGATACACGCCGATATACCTTTCGAGTTCACGGCGTTCCACTGTGGATCTGCGAGGTGCTAGTGTGTCTGGTAGAGAGGTGGTGTCACATCTACGTGTGGTGAGTCCTCTACTTCCATCAACCATTTGTTATCCGTAAGTGGTTCTCGAATTTCTTCAAGATCAATTTTACTCCCACCGACCCCTATCCAGAATAAACTCTTTCTCTAGAAAGCGGCGATCCACGGCTACAAACACCTTTTGTTCCTCAGGATGGTAAAATTGGTATCCTCTAGTTTCTCAGGATATCCCACAAGCAGACATTTGTCGGATCGGCCTCTAATTTGTCGGGCATCATCCGCTTCATATAAGTTGGACAACCCCAAGGTTTAAGATATGCGATTTGGTTTCTTCTTGGCCCATACCTCGTATGGTGTAGAATCAACCATCTTTAATGGAACTCGGTTCGGTGTATAGGATGCGGTTTTAGAGCATACCCCAAAGCGATTTTGGAAGAAGCTGCATAGCTCATCATGGATCGTGCCATGTCTAACAAGGTGCGGTTCCTCCTTTCGAACACGCCATTCATTTGTGGCATCCGGGAGGGTCCATTCAGGTAGAATCCATTCTCGCCGGATAGTCTTGAAACTCTCCATCCAGGTATTCCCACCTCGATCGGATCGAAGTGTTTTGATTTCTTTACCTAGTTGTTTCTCTACTTCACTACGAATTCCTTGAACCTTCCGAAGGCTTGGACTTATACTTCATTAAGTATATATAACCATAGCGAGAATGGTCATCGGTGAAAGTGATAAAATAAGAGTATCCTCCTTTGGCTTGAATTGACATTGGGCCACATACATCGGTATGTATGAGCTCAAGCAATTCATTGGATCTTATCCTTTGCCACTAAATGGTGACTTTGTCATCTTGCCAAGTAAACAAGCCGCATGTATCAAGCGATTCATAATCGAATTGATCCAACATTCCATCTTTATGGAGTTTGGCAATGCGATTCTTATTTATATGGCCAAGTCTACAATGCCATAAGTAGGATTCATTCAAGTCATTTGTTTTGGCTTTCTTGTTATTTATATTAAATCGTCAACATTCATATCTAATATGTAGAGACCATTGCTAAGTATGCGATTACCATAAAAGATTCCATCACGTGAAAAAGAACAACATTTATTCTCAAGCGTAAATGAAAAACCATCAACATCTAATGCGAGAAATGTAAATAATACTCTTCGTAGGCGAGGAACAAAATAACGATTTACTAAGTTCGAGTACTAGCCCCTTTGGGCAATGAAAGAAAATAAACTCCTACGGCTAGTGCGGCAACACTTGCTCCATTTCCAACGCGTAGGTCCACCTATCCTTTCTTGAGATCTCTAGCTCTTCTTAGTGCTGCATATTCGTACAAATATGAGAACCACAACCAAAGATATCTAATACCCGGTGGTTAGACTTAGAAGAAGTAATGTTGATCTCAATCATAAATATACTGAAGTCGAAGCATCGAATGCTTCTTCTTGGTACTCAAGAAGCCCTTGCGGTTTCTCCTCCAATGTCGGTCTTACATAATGGAAGCAAGCATCCTTGGATTTGTCTTTTGCTATCTTAGGCGTTGGCTTAGGTGCAACCTTCACCTTCTTGGACTTTTACGGGCTTTAGCCTTGCCTTGCTTGAAGTGACCAGCGACACTTGCTTTCCCTCCCCCACGGTGCCTCGGCGAGTCTTCAACATGTTCAATAACTCCATGAGAGCAATCTATCTTGTTCATGTGATAGTTCATCATAAAGCTGTGAGAATGAATGAATCAGGTAGAGATTGCGAATTAAGTCAATACTCAACTCGTTCCAACTTGTGGCCCGACTTCCCAAGCCTCTCTATGTACCCGATCATCTTTAGCACGTGTGACCCCACGCCAGATCCCGGATGCCATCTTACAACTAAAGCAGGGCCTTGAGACCTCGTACCTCTCGATCTGAGGCGAGAAGCATAAAGTTCCTTCAGGTGGACCATGATAGAGTAGGCGTCCATAGACTCGTGCTGTTTCTGCAGTTCCGGTGTCATAGAAGCAAGCATGATGCATGTAGCATCGATCTTGTCGAAGCAGTGCTTGTTGTACTTCTCGACAACATCTGCAGCCGAACCCTCAGCGGGCTTTTCCGGTAGGGCCTCGTCAAGACATAGCCAATCTTCTCGTGCCTCAAAAGCGATTTTGAGGTTTCTTTCCCAATCGAGAAAATTAGTTTTCGTCAAGCTTGTTTTCGATGATAAAGCGAAGGTTCAATTTGTTTGACATTTTCTACAACAATAAATAAAGATAGAATAAGTAAAAGCTCATGTATAAAAACCTAAATTTGCACTTAAAATTTTATAAGGTTTTACTCCCACTAGCCAACTATTCCCAATTGGCTTTCAAGAATTTAATTATTCTTTAGTGGATGGAATCTATCTAGTTGACTCGATCCCGATGTGGGCGATCGACCGGGTCAATTCGAAGGTGGGTACTAATTACCGATCGAATCTTATTCGATTTCTATTGGATTGACTAGTCAACTCTTTGACGATTCACATCTACATGTGATAGCCACCCCTTGTCTCTAAAACCAGGACGGTCCTGGCGTGGGCCAATCACCGCAAGATTCTTAGTCGAGTCGTAACCCAAATATTCATGAGATCTCATAACGATCATATCTCGATAATGACGATATACCCGTGGTAGGTCAACTCTCCGACGTGGGCGATCAGTTGGATCGAACAAAGGGATCTTCACCGTCATTATAATATTGGGAGACATTTTGGCTCGATTTTTGGCGTGGGAATAATTTTAAATTAATTCACTTAATTAATTTGGTTTAATTGTGGTCTCATCTACTATGTGCATATTACTACGATATCATATAAAGTAAAACATACACAATATTCGCGCATAAAATAACCGGTATGATCATGGATTTTTCTAGAGTGCGGTTTCGAATACAAATTGTGAAACCATGGGTCACAAACTAAGGGTATCTGCAACCGCTAAATAGGATCTTTATTCTTTGTCATGCCAATGGGTTATTTATCTCTCCTTGGTCTTCAACTTCTTGCTCCATTCTTGTTACATAATAAATAATTACACCCGCCGCACTTGGGGGAGCTAAGGGAATGGGATAATTACAAAAAAGTAAACTAGGTCACGTTCTTCATGTGACCTGCAGGACAATTTTCAAAAACCAACATAAAGAAAACATTTTAAATCTATCCTATTTGGTGAGTCGATGATCGATCGAATTCATATAATCACATTATATCTACATCTAATCCATACAATTTTATCTTATGAAAAGATTAAATTCTAATTTTAACTACTCATGCGTATTTATTTTATCACGTCAAATAATTAAATAACTTTTAATTAATTATATGACTTAATCGAAAATCAAATTAACATTTAATTTTAAATCGATTTTAATTTCAATTAAATTTGAACTATTCAAAATAAAATTAAAATTATAAAGTCTCTATTTGTTTCCTTTCCAAAACTAAGTTTAGGCAGCGCAGTGCACTTTCCAAAATCAAAATTTTGAAGTAGTGGCACAAGCTAAGCCTTTACAAATCAAATATTTGAAAAGGGCAAGCTCATTCCAAATCAAATATTTGGAAATGCCAAATTATTTTTATCAGGCTCTGGCCACTTTCCAAAATCTTGGAAGTGGCGGCCTAAGCCTTTACAAATCAAATATTTGAAAAGCGCAAGCGCATTCCAAATCAAATATTTGGAAATGCCAAATAATTTTAGTTTAGGCACAGCCACTTTCCAAAATCAAAATTTTGGAAGTGGCGCTGAGCTCAGGCTTTACAAATCAAATATTTGAAAGGGCTGAGCGCTATTCCAAATTAAAATTTGGAAAGGCCAACATGTCATATGGTTTCCCAATGGTCCAAACTATTTGAACCATTTGTTGGCCATATGACACAACTAAACAAACGAGATATCTATGCACAATAAAATATCACAAAGCGAAAAGGTTGATCTCCCCATTGGAAGAAGGCGATCGATGGGCCGGCGACCCAGAGGCCACCGCCGTCGTCGCCGAGGAAGGGGGCGCCGCCAGTCGGCCGACCCCCCATAAACCCTAGTTTTTTTTTTGTTTTAACGTTTCGTGATCTAAATCTTGCATCTATTGATTAAATACTACGCAATTAAATTATGTTTATTGCTTAAGCTCAAAGTCTGTCTCTGATACCACTGTTAGGAAATAACTAGTTTAACGCAGCGGAATTTAAAATTTGATTTCATTTTCTAGATTGTTCTTCGTTTAATGCAATAAACACGTTAAGTAGTTTGTGGTTATACCTTAGATGATCTATAAGATCGTCCGCTTTGACCGCCAACGGAGAGTAGTTCAATGCGCAAGCCGTCAGCGCGTCCGGCCTCTATCGCTAATCCACACGAACCCCTTGCCGAATCCTCTTGGATTGCTATCGGAAAAACTCCGGTCTTTAGACCGGACCTTTTCTTCCCTCACAAACTCACTATGGAAGGCTCTCTATTTTACACAAGAATTATGAACTCTTGCAATTGTGATGTCTGAAAAGAGCTTGACACCCTCCTCATATATAGTGGTTGGGCGCCCATATGGTGTGGAGGAGAAGAAAACCTTTTTTCCAATAAAATAAGGAAAATCAACTAGATTGATTTATCTCTTTAATTATAATTTATTTTGCCAATATCTTATATTGATTATAATTATCTTATTACCATAAATCTATTTTTCCAAAATCAATTAATATCTTATATTAATATTATGGTAATCTTATTAATTAAAGTGCACAATCCAAGTGTATCTCATACACTTAAATGTGGCGCCCCATATGCCAATAAATTGCCTTCCAGAATATTTTTTAATTAATCTAATGTATATATAATTAATATCTTGTATTTTATTTATGCATAATAAATAAATACCACCATATTAATTTACCACTATAACCTTTATAGTCTAGAGATAAACTTTCCTTATTTGGTTATCAACTATAATCGTATTTTAATCCGACTCGATGTTCATATGTGTGTGACCCGATAGGCTTCCGAATATGTTGGCCGTAGACACAAAGTGCAATTTACTAAAATGCCATTCATACCTAACGATCACGGGATAGCGTCTAGCAACACACAGTGACCCCCAATTATCGGAAGAATCAAAAGCAATGACTATTACCTTTCATATGAAGCAGTTACCGTGTAACTTACAATCCTATCGCTATAATAATATCCATACGATCGTATCTCGAGTGTCAATACATTAACGATCGTATCTTATAATCTGGATATCATACTCTTTCGGAATAACACACTTACTCCCACTTTGCAAAGATTCTCGAGAGCTAGAGATTCCTTATAAGAAGGCCATTTCGGATATTCGATCCCAATCATAGGATACGCGATTCCCGGACGACCAATCATGTATACTCCGCATGCTTCAATATCATACCCAATCACTACCGCATGATCGCCCTGTGGTTAGGAGAAATCTCAATAGTGTCAAAGCATGACAATCCACACCGTGATGCCATGAAGACTCGGTCAAAAGGATAATTACACAACCGCCACATAGTGTGACACAATGTAAGTGGGTGGAACGCCTAACGCATTCTCTAATACACGTCCACGTGCATACCCAAGTGTCTCTACACTTCGATAGAGCGAGATCTATCACTACCTTCTAAAAGATAGAAGATATCCAATACGTGCTAGTCTGATTATACCATCAATGTCCCATTTGATAATACATAAGACTAGAGACATTTAAGTACCAACCTTGTTATAGTGATTAGAGATCTCATCAACCATAATCACTATCATGGTTTATCTATCACAGATTGATACTAGGGACATTACTATATATGCACAACAAATAATATGAAGATAAACAATATATAATAACATAAGTGCTTTTATTAATCATAATAAAGTTATTACATAAACTAAATAGACTGTAAACGACCCGACCCGGTCGGATCCGATCCAACCAGATTGGGTTTAGGACACCTTTCCAACAGTATCAACCATCTTGTAATAGTTAGGCCTTAGCATTAGGTTTGTTGAACCTTGTATTCAGCTTGTTATGACCCAGGTTTGATAATCTTGTTTCTTGAACTTGATTATCACTTCTAAGGTTTGCTGATAGTTCAATATTTTATCTTATCTGCTGATTCTTGTACTCTGATGTGTCTAAGTTGATCTGTTGAATCATCAATCTTCTTAATTCACTCAAACTCAGCTAATTTATATTTCGTATTTGCAATATATTACCGATCCACCATTTAGTTCATATCCTAAACATCCCGATTTTTGTAATCCTTTCACCCTAATCTTCGATATTTCAATCTCTTTAAAAAAAAACAACACAACAAATCAATTCATACCACATGACACCTAAATTTTTAGAGCACTTGCGGTAAATACTGTAAATGTTTTAAAAGTTGAATTTTGGAGAGTTCAACATTCAGATTTAAGAAGGAAAAAAAATACTGCAATATATACCTTATTTTTATTGCAAAATACAAATTCTGTAAAATTTTCTTTATATCTATCGCATTCATCCAGATTCATGAAAAATTCCTTATATCTACCACATTCATCCATATTATGTAAAATAGAAAATCTGATGCAATTCATTTTCGATAGAGATTTTTTAAATTAAAAAAATGTGTTATTTGAAAATGTAAAAATAAATAATTTATTAATAATATCAAATGCAAGTGCTCTAAGTTATTAAACCTTGATTGGTGAATTGAAATCAATTGAATACGATTCTTTATTATCTTGTTTTTGTCTAGCTAAGAAGTTCGGTGGAAGGCGTCACACTTATTGTATTGGATGATGATAAATGGATGATTGGTTTTGAAATTTTTATTTTGACACATTTATGCATTAGTTTAATATAAATATCTTGTTAAATCATCTATTTTGGCTTCACCATCATAATATTATCGACGTATCGCATATATTACCTTATATTATCACTAGAAAAGTTGTGACTTCGATTCTATAATTTTATTTGTTTATTAAAACTGTGCAAAACCGAAATCATGTCAAACCAAACTGAACGAAACAAATACTTTTGTTTAAAAACCGTTTAAGTTTGAATTAAAATTTTAAAAATCATATAAAATAATTTTATTTTATAAATGAAAAAATCGGCCTAAATAGAACATATTCATATATAGTATTATTATAAATACGACCGAGAAATTATTGGAATTGTCTAGTAACATATCTCCTTGCACAGATTACAGTTTCAGGTAGAAATTTCAGTAACAGGGCTGCTCGCTGCAAGCACATATTTTGCGTGCACGCTAAAACCATTGGAACTACCTAAGCCTGGCGAAGAATTTGTTTCTATTTTTTTTAATCGCAGTGTCGTATTTTTTCCAATAGCACATTGTCTGTGTCAATCATGGATGTTGATCCGCGGCAATACGAAAATCATGTAAGAATTTTTGTCCTTTATATGAGTCCTGTTAATTTTAATTTTGGGAATTTTCGGCTGGATTTGATCAAGTGTAAGCTTCTTTTTTCCACTACCGTTGATGTTAGATTGTCTAGAAGTTCCTGGCAAGAGGGGTTTACCCTCCTTTTTACATTTTTTTTTCATTGAGCTTTGGGTTTATTGCTGATTCTTTTTTCCTTCATGTTTTTCCCCTGAAGAACCAAAGAAATGGGTAGATGCAAGAATAAAATGGTTTGTGGTATTGGTTTTAGTTAAATATGATTTCCTCTTGGTGTTTAAATATAATTGCCTAGTCTGCCAATCAGGCTCCAGCAGAGGTAGGTTGTATATATTAGGATCTCAGTTTGAAAGTAACATGGGTTGCCAATAAAGCATACCACAACGGTAGAGATGAGGTATCAGGACCACAAGTAAAAATATGTGGGTTTAATTGTCCATTTTATGTGCTAAAAATATCCTTAATTAGTAAATATTGTTTCTTTCTTCATTGCACATTATTTTTGAATGATCTCTAGATTGGGGCACATATTGCAAAGCTTGGCACGCCCATTTTCTAGGTCAGAACTTCTAAAAAAATGTTCTTTCCCTGAAGTCGAGGTTCTCACTGTGGTTCCATGGGATGCATATTACCTTTTCAACTTGATAATAAGCTCTTGTAGCATTGAACACACGTCCATCCTGTCGTGTATTATTGATTAACAATAAGCAAATTTTGGTCATAATTGAACTCTTGACTGTCTTGTGAACTTCTTGATTGGTCTAGGTTAATCAGTATACTTGGGTGGACTCTTATGTGATCATGTTGCAAGTAGTATGGTCAAAAGGCCAATATGGAGTATTGTGAAAACTTCATATAGGTTTGTTTGTATTCCCAGTGCCACCTGCCGTTAGTGCGTAATTCTTGGCTTATTTAGGTGTCCGCTCAAAGGTGCCTTACCATGAAATCTCATTTGTATCTAGTTGAGGAGCACCTCGTTACAATGTCGTTTTGGATGTAGAGATACAATGTGGTGCCATCTTCTCATGTATTGAGGGTTGTATTTTCCCTAAATAATTTGGAATAATATTGTTTTGGTTTGAGAAATTAGCAAATATGTTTCAATAGAGTTGCTTACCATATTCCTGGTTATCTGAAATGTTTGTTCTAGAGTGGACTAGATATCGTTCAGCAGTCATTGTCTTATCATGTCCTTAGATTTAGTTGTCCTTCAGTATTTGGGATTTATGTTATACTGGAATTGATTCATAGTTGTGTCTGATATGATGCTGACCCCGTAGAATGACACCATTTGGCAAAGCTTATTGTTGGTTTCTTTTACTCCATGGGTTTTGTAGAAACCAAGTATATCAGTGCATCCCAATGACAGTTAGCAGATTTTCAATTGCTTCTGCTAATTCTAACTACCTCTAGTGAAGAGAAAGATAGAGAGCGTGATGAGGGGCGAGGATGTTTTCAGTCAGGAAGGAATAAAGTTACTTAATGTTGAGAAATTATATGAAAACCACCTAGTTTGGTTTGGTATGATAAAAAGTTCGAGAGACTTATCAATCTGGATTATCCCAAAATGGGATGCATTTGTTTCTGCCCTTTCCTCATCCTTGTTGCCGCACAAAGGAAAACATTTCCTTCCCTTCTTCGATCAACTCACCTTTTTTTCCCTTCTGGCTTTTTTGTTCTAATCCACTCATATTCTAACCCAGCCAAAGATCCTGCTAGTAAATTTATTATTATTACTATTATTGTTGTGGGGGGAGGGGAGGGAGGTTATTTTCTAGGTTTACGATGAACACTTTGAATTCTATTTCCCCTCATTGTCACTGTTATTTGGGCTCCATGGATTTGAAATATAGTTGAATGCAATTTGCACTAGTATAATTAGTACACTGTTAATACTCGCTAATGCTGTTTTAATTTATACAGAAACATAAATTGTAAGGTTGATTTGGAATGTATTCTAAGAATTCCTCGTTTAGCAGGATGACAGAAACCCTTCCTGAACAGTGTGAATAATTTCTTTATTTATCTCTGTCTTTGTTTGGCAGGCTGTAAAAGAAAGTGACATTCACAATATTGTCTTATCGTATCTCATCCATAATTGCTTCAGAGACACAGCGGAATCGTTTATTTCTTCTACAGGAGTGAAGCACTCGGCGTGTCTTCTCGATGAAATACAGGAAAGGAAAAGTACGGTTCTATTTTTTCTCTGAGGTTTGATTTATGCAAAAGGGCAAATGTCTTTAAGTTGCTCAAAAAGTGGGGAGACTATGTTCAATATGCAACATGTTTTGTATGAACTTTGGAATGTAAATGAATGTGCATTTAAACTGCTTTCTGATTTTTGCGACTTTTTAGTCTGTGCTGAGATCTTGGCAAGTTTTGCCTAGCTAGTTGCCTGAATTTTTCAAAGTGCTGAACTTTATATTCCCTTACCATACTTTATCAGTGTTAGCATATTCAGATAGAAGTCTTACATTAAGTTTGGCTGAACAAGTGAACAACTTAATTTCATATTATAACCTAAATCACACTTGGTTTGATTTGGTGCTGATTAACCCCCCCTCCCCCCTCCCCCTCTCATTTCTTCAGAGATTTTAGATCTTGCCTTGGGGGGAAATGCTCTGAAGGCTATTGAGTTGACAGAACAACATGCTCCTGACTTGCTGGAGAAAAATAGTGATTTGCATTTCGATCTCTTGAGCCTTCATTTTGTTGAACTTGTTTGTGGGAGAAAAGTGTAAGCTGGATAATGATATCCTTTTGAGAATTTGCTCAAGTAATCTCTTACTAAAAATGTGCTTTTGTGGCAGCAATGAAGCCCTGGAATTTGCTCAGTCAAAAATTACACCCTTTGGGAAAGTTCAGAAATATGTTCAAAAAATTGAAGTAGGGTTCCTATTATTTGTGGAAAACATCCTCTTGTGGTTTATTTTCTATCGGTCGTTTCATCTTGTTGTAATAATTGTTGATTTAATTATTGTTTCAGGACTTCATTGCTCTTCTGGCCTATGATGAGCCCGAAAAATCACCCATGTTTCATTTGCTGAGCTCTGAGTATAGACAGCATGTTGCAGACAGTTTGAATCGAGCAATTTTGGGTGTGTTTACTTTTTGCCTCTTATATTGTGTTTGTTGTCGGGATAGCTTTACTTTTGACTCTTTTCCTGGTTAATGAGTCCTCTTTCACCCGAATTGCATTCTCTCCGTTTATATCTTTCGTATGATTCCAGCAAGAAGATAAAATGCCCTCAATTCTAATTTATTATTTCAATTGTGTACCAGCTCATTCTGGCCTGCCCAGCTATGCAGCTCTAGAAAGACTAATACAGCAGGCAACAGTTGTTCGGCAGTACCTGAGCCAAGAGACTGGCAAGGTTTGCTTATGTGTTTTTACTCCTAAATGTTTCTTGCAATCAAATTCTATGGATAATTTTTTTTTTACCAATTTAATGTTCTTTTACTACAAAAAAAAGGTGGGAGTTGGGGGGATGCTCGCTTTAAATTCTACCAAAAGGGAAAATGGGTACAAAGAGGACTAAAAGAGTTATCTTCTTGCCAAGATATTTCTTGTTGTTAGCTATCTCAACAATTAAAGGTGAGTGTCCAAACTTAGCACATCTTCCTAGGTCCTGGAAGAACTGACGTTGTATCGTGTTGTCAAACATTTGTGAGGTTGAAAAGCTTTAAAATGATGTGTGCAATGAAGCTGTTGATGCGTGCGTAGGTACTCAAGAATCAAACTTGAATATTCAGGTTCAATGTGACCGTGGGGGAACCAGTTGAGTTGACGTGTAGCTTAGATTATTGAACATAGAAAACACTTGTTCACGTGCAGGGCCTAACATAAAGTTCAATAACGAGGGGGCTTGACACATGGACAATACAAATAGGATTGATCATATATGTACTACCTTCTCTTCTTAGTGAGGTCTGTTGCTTCTATAATCAGATGAATAATCATTCCTTTTTACAGGAAGGACATTCTCCGTTTTCGCTCAAGGACTTCTTCAAAAGTTAGCAGCAGAGATTGAGAAGAAATTGTGATGGTGGTGTTGTTAATATGTACAGCAACATCTGGCATATAGGGTGATCATTATTCATACTGTGGCGCACGAGATAATACCATCAGTGCATTATTTGCTTCTTTGATTTTGTGGTAAGGGTGGTGATGCTGTATTTAATACTGTTGACTGTTCTCTCAAGCTTTACTTTCTTAGGGGTTTTTCTTATGTTTTTCTACTATTGAAGTGAAAAGGAGTCTATAAACTGCCACGAACTGGGCTTTTCTGTACTTTTTATTCTTTGTAATTTTACATATTTTTGGGGTAATGTTTTCTGTATCTTTGGTCACAAACCAGATCATATATTATATAACGAAAAGCACACACACACTCCAAGCTTGACACAACTCCCTTGCTTTCCTAACGGCTTGTGAAAGAAACACTTGTTTAGGAGGTCGTAAACCTCCCACTAGACGTAAACATTGGGACAAAGTTTCTTGACAAAAAGTGTTAAAAGCCAGCCCCACCACTTCGTTCAGCAAATAAAAGCTTGCCTTCCCATTTAATTTAATATTATTTTAATAAATAGTTTTGAATTTTTTTTATCACCAATACGTCATCAAATCAACCAAAAGCTATCTATATTTGCATCCAATAAATTCATGCCATTTGGCCTGACATTTGCTGAATGGAGATTATCAAAGTAGTTCATGTTGGATATGTAAACCCGAATCCGGATTCGATCCATAATGGATCGTCGATTCGACTTACAAAGACCGATCGAGCATTCGATCTAAAGACGCGTAAAGTTTCACTGAATAAATTCGCATGCGATTATACCACGATATGATCTACATAACTAATTAATCTAACTATGAGAAGGTTGAAGATTTACCTTGTTCAAGAGGAATAATAAATCGACAGATAGAGAAAGCATGATCTTCCGAATTGTATCTCCCAATGACGACGGTGTGGACGTCGATCCTCGCTCGTAACCTCCTCGAATATGCATTTTTTCTTCCCTTAATGACTAGAACAATAAACTAATTTCTCTTCTTTATTTGTGAAAGTGGCGCAAATTGTCGATGTAATTGTGTTAGGATGAACTCTCTTTATATAGGAAAATAACTAATCAAGAGAGAGTTATCATTTTCACACCACAATTACCTATTCCCATAAGGAAAACATATTTGCCAAAAGATAAGAGATCATTCCCAAAAAATCAATCTCTTATTTTTCCATTAATTATCCAACAAATAGATAACTAATTAATTACACATGTGACATAATCTAGTAAAATTTCTTCTCCTAACTTATCCATAATGTGAGGCACCACTTTTGTCAATATTTTAATAGAAAATGTCTTTTCTATTTTACATGTTATTTACCAAATAAATAATATTGCATATTCATTAAATAGACCAACTATTTAATTTATTCTCGAGGTTCCATAAAAAGAGCGTGTTAAGCCAAACCTTAATCACCAATGGACTCATAATGAGTAAAGCTACAATAAATTGAATAAAATATTTATCGAACAGAATATTTCTACTCAACTCATTAATTCCGGAATTACGCCACCATAAATCTGAAACTGAACTCTATCGATTATAGATATAACTTATTCTCAAAACGTTGAGTCGAGTTGATAAGTGTCCATTGATATAATCATTACATATAAACTAACCCTCCATAGACTATCCGTAATGAAACGGGAATATTTCCGTAAACCTTCTTCAATACATCTTATCCTTATTTACCATTAACCCACTAGTGATCAATTAGTTCATAACCAATACGAACTCCACGGATCGATCAGTTTCTAGGATTAACAAATAAGGGGATTGTCTTTCTACTTCCCGCTGGAAGGAATGAATTCCATATCTGTGAGACACACACTTCTCACTCATCCCAGAATAGTGCCAACGTGAAAGTGATTCGGACCACGCCTCTTAGTGATCCTTAACGAACACATCAAACCCTATCCTGAAATAAGCAGGAGTCTGTAATCACTTCAGGATTAAGGTTAATCCATATATGATCATCTTGTGATTTAATAAGATTTCTCAATCACAGAATTATATGAGAAACTCAGATTAAATCGGTCAAGTCATATATGACTACGTCATATATAAATGCCCCACTTAGACAACCAATGTCGACGGTCCGGATAAGACGGTCACACCATAAAGTGTTCTGGGCGCATTAATGGTGGTTTAATCAATAGACCCCATACTTTGATTAACTTCACCACGGACTAACATTTCAAGTGTATCACCATAAACTTAATCCTCATGTGTGACACACACAAAGTTATATGGCTACATATGATACGACTTAGGGTTTTTAGTAGGGTATTACTTACAAGCACGAAGCAAGTAATAAGATGAGAATAAATCTGTCATTTATTAATTCTAAAAACAATTACATAAATTGTCTTTCGGGCGCTACTTCCAACAGTTCATCACTATGGTCGCTCTTACACTGAATTGACGTGATGTCGCGGTTCTACACTCTACCTTTCCCTCTCCATTAACCTGAAACGCTTCCCGTAGCAGATTCGTTGCTGTACAGATGCTCCGGAACAAGAAAGAACATGTCGTCTTTAGAGTGTCTAAGGGGTTGCCATATTTCGCCTCAAGCACCCTCACCTATATGAAGTGTCCTCATCACTAAGGATTTTTCAAGCAAACCTTCGCAAGCATTGCAATGTTCACATTTTTAGGCGTCAAATCCCCAAATCGCCATACTTTTGGGTTGAGAAATGTCATTCGAGCCACATAATGCATGCCTATCCCTTGCTCATTCTCTGTCCAAAAGAACGTACGAGCCACTTTCTCAACCTCCTTTTAAGACCGGAATGGGAAGCCGAGTTGTTTGTATAAAACCATATTTTAACAAAACCATATAACCCTAAAAAAATAGGTTTTTTCCAAGAAGGACACATTAATAAAAATATCAGGATTCAAGGAAACTAAAATTTAATCAGGACAAAACCTATAGAAACTTCCCAAAATACCCTTTGTAACTAAATCAAAAACCCTATCTATCTATTCTCCGCCCAACAACAGCACCACGTGGTCGGAATTCGGAGGTTCAAAGCTACCTATCACACCAAGCCACCAATATTCTCCTCCACTGGACCACCACCACACCACCATTTTTCCCGGCCATAAGTAGCAATAATATCCATCTAGACTTCAGTCAGGCAGTGAAAGGTCCATGGACTGTCAAAGCGGCGGTGGGGAATTACGTGGCCTGTATATTGGGCAAAGCGTTGACATGCAATTAATATTTGGGGGGGAATTACTTTGAGATCGATGTAGATATCGGGAGCTCGGCGATTGCAAACGCGATTTTGCATATGGCGTTAGGGTATGTGACGGGTGACGATTGATATGGGGTTTTGGTGGAGTCTCAAGAGAGAACGAGTGCCGGAGAAATTATTCGGCGCCATTAGGATTTGTCGATGGTCTTTTCAGAGTGCTAAATCAAGCAATCGAATTTTTGAACGATTTGGGGAGGAGAAGTAGGGGTTGGGAGGAGAAAGAGGGTGATGGTGTTGGTGATTATATCACCAATGTGATTTAGTGTAATTGGATTTAGTTTGAGGTTTGGTAAGCTTGAAACAATCGATATGAGTTAGGAGATGCGGGGTGCATACTTATAATTGATATTTACAAGCTTACGGAAGTGTTAGATCAAGTGTTGAACCAAAATCGATATCGCCAGCGTATCCGCACGGATAGATTGAACTATCCGCACGGATGAAGCTGTTAAATTGAAATCGGATACCGTAATCTATCCGTACGGATAGATATTTTATCCGTTACGGATGAGTTACAGGGTGCCAAACTGGAATTTTTGGTTTTAGCGGTTTTTTGGTGTCCTTCGGTTTTAATCGATGTCCTTCGTATGAAGACATTTCTTAACTGCTTTTGAAGGGTTGTGTTGTGTTTTTCATGTAGAATAACACATGATATAAGTACATAACACTTGGGATATTTGAGAGAAGAGATCAACACTTTAAAAGATTTATTCATTTTCTTTGAATACTATCTTGAAACCTCAAGTTCTACACACCAATAAACAAAACTCTTGTAGCTATCTTTCTATCTAATTGCCAAGATAGAAAGGGACGTAGTTTTATCCCGTGAATACATTCGTGATTTACCCGGAGGCAATCTTAGGGGACGAATAGTTTTCGCAGGAAAGAGCCTCTGCTCGACTCTGCGTTTATATATTAAGTTCTCTTTGTTATTTATTGTTTTGATACCATTGTTCTAATTACCTACAAACTCCCTAACAATCTGCGAAAACTATTGTTGTTTGAACAATGTCGAGTATCAAGGAGATGACTTCTAATTTCAGCAAGTTGGAACAATTCAATGGTGAGGATTTCCGAAGGTGGCAAAAGAAAATGCATTTCCTTTTGACTCGCATTGAAGGTTGTGTACGTGTTGAGCACGCCATGCCCTCGATTGATGATAACAAAGACCATGGAAGAGTCAAGGAAGAAAAGTAAGTGGGAAAATGACGACTATATATGCCGTGGTCACATCCTTAACGGTATGTCTAATAGTCTTTTTGATACTTACCTTGAAATTGACACGTCGAAGGAGTTGTGGGATACTTTGGAGGCAAAATACGTAAGTGAGGACGCGTCTAGTAAGAAGTTTCTTGTTGGTAATTTTATGAAGTATGTGATGGTAGATAATCGTCCGGTTATGGATCAATACCATGAGTTGTTGCGTTTGTTTGGTCAGTTTTCAATGCATAAGATGGCTATGGATGAATCCATATATGTGTCTAGTATTATTGAAAAGTTGCCTCCCTCTTGGAGGATTTTAAAACTCTTTGAAACATAAAAAGGAAGAACTCTCTTTAATTGAACTTGGTAGTCATCTAAGGATGTAAGAGAGTTTTTGCGTTCACAAGAAAGTGGTAAAAATGTTGTGGGTTGCGGTAAGAACATTTGCAGATGGTTCAACTTCAATCAATATGGTTGAAGTTGGAGAAACTTCTAAAAAAGAATAACAACAAGAGAAAGTTTGATTCTTCCAACAACAAAAACAAGGCAAAGTTCAACAAGAAGCCAAAAGGCACTTGTTGGCATTGCGGTAAAGAAGGCCATTTCAGGGCGGATTGTTTTGCTAGAAAGCACAACAATGGTAAGGGTAAAGGCCCGGTGAATGGGGCTAAAGACCCGGATCCACCTAAACATCAAGGTACGAATGATTATAATTGTGGTTTTAATTCGGATATGAATTATGTACCACCGATTTCAAGCATGTTTTTGCGGGATGATGATGTTAGTTGGTGGATAGACTCGGGAGCGACTAGACATGTATGCAAGGATAGATCCTGGTTTTGAAGTATGAAAAAGTTGAAGATGGATCCATTGTGCATACGGGCAACGAGTCTAAAGCCATTGTTGTTGGAAAAGGAATTGTAAATTTACAATTTAGTTCGGAAAATTTGTAACTTTAAACAATGTTTTACATGTACCTTTGATCCGGAAAACTTAGTTTCGGTAGTATTTTTATGTAAAGAGGGCTATAAACAAGTATATGAGTCCTCTCATTATGTATTGACTAAACATGGTGTATTTGTAGGATTTGGTTATCTTAACAATGGTATGTTTATGCTTAATATTGTTAGTAATGGTTTGTATGAAAATTTTGCTATGAATGTTATGATTGTTAATGTTGATGATTCATACTTGTGGCATGCGAGATTAGGTCACGTGCATTTTAGAAGAATGTTGCAAATGTCTAAAAATGACTTAATTCCTATTTGTTGTACAACTATGAATAAGTGTGATACTTGTAACTTAACTAAAATTGTAAGACAACCTTTTAAAGGTGTTGAAAGGTCGTCTACAACATTTTGGAACTTATTCATAGTGATCTGCGTGTGAATTTTGTTCTACTCCGTCTTTTGGAAACAAAAGTATGTTGTTACATTCATAGACGATTGCACTCGTATTTGTTATGTTTACTTTCTTTTTACAAAAGACGAGGCAATGGAAAAATTTAGAGTGTTTAAAAACGAAGTGGAATTGCAACTTGAAACGAAAATAAAGAAACTTCGTACGGATAGAGGTGGAGAATACTTTGATCCACCATACTTTGAATCTTGTAGGATTATACATGAAAGAACTTCACCTTATACACCACAACAAAATGACATAGCTGAAAGAAAGAATCGTACTCTAAAAGAGACGGTGAATACTATGCTTTCTTACTCGGGATTGAGTGAGGGATTTTGGGGAGAAGCTATGTTAACAGCTTGTTATTTATTGAATAGGATTCCTAATAAAAAGAATCCTATTACCCCATATGAGCTTTGGTATAAAAAGAAGCCAAACTTGCATTATTTGCGTGTTTGGGGATGTAGGGCAGTCGTAAGACTACCCAATCCCAAGATTAAAACCTTGGGGGAAAGAGGCATTGATTGCATATTTATTGGATATGCTTTGCATTCCAAGGCATATAGGTTCTATGTTATAGAACCAAATGATTCAGTTGTGGTTCATTCCGTAATTGAATCAAGGGATGCTCTCTTTGATGAAAGTCGGTTTTCTTCTATATCAAGGCCTAGAGATGTTGTTCTATGAACATTGGATTTAAAGGAAGTTGTGGTGGTGTAGAGTCACAAGATGAGCCTTTAGTGCTTGAAGAAGCAAAAGGGCAAGGAAAGAAAATCTTTTGGTCCCGATTTCCAAACATATTTGGTGGAGGGTACAAGAGATGAAGTAGGATTTCAATATGCATATTGTTATCATATTGATGATGATCCTAGAACTTATAAAGAGGCTATGGAGTCTCGGGATGTTGCCTTTTGGAAGGAAGCCATTAATGATGAGATGGATTCCATTTTAGGCAATGATACGTGGATATTGACGGATCTTCCACGTGGGTGTAAACCATTGGGTTGCAAATGGATCTTCAAAAGAAAAATGAAAATTGATGGATCCGTTGAAAGGTATAAAGCCCGGTTGGTGATACAAGGCTTTAGACAAAAAGAAGGCATTGATTATTTCGATACTTATGCCCCGGTTGCTAGAATCTCCACTATTAGATTGTTGATTGCCTTGGCAGCCATTAACAATCTTGTTATCCATCAAATGGATGTTAAAACAGCCTTCTTGAAACGGGATTTGGATGAGGAAATTTATATGAAAACAACCGGAGGGTTTTGTGATACCGAAAATGAGCATAAAGTATGTAAGCTTGTTAAATCATTGTATGGGCTGAAACAAGCTCCCAAACAATGGCATAATAAGTTTGATGAGGTTGTATTGTCTAATGGTTTTAAGCTTAACCAAATGGACAAGTGTTTGTATAGCAAATTTGATGAAACCGAAATGGTGTAATCATTTGCCTATATGTTGATGACATGTTGATCTTTGGTACGAACCAAGATCAAGTTGACCATTGTAAATCATTTTTGTCATCAAGTTTTTCTATGAAAGATATGGGGAGGTCGATGTTATCCTTGGAATAAAAATCATAAGGAATGACAAATGGATTACTTTGACACAATCTCACTATATCGAGAAAATGTTGAAGAAATTCAATTGTGAAAATTACGTTCCGGCAAGAACTCCCATGGATCCTCATGAGAAATTTGAGTTGAATTCGGGTAATCCGAGTCTCAACTTGAATATGCTCGAGTTATAGGATGTTTGATGTATGCAATGACTAGCACACGTCCGGACATTGCATACGCGTTGGAAAACTTAGTAGATATACTAGTAATCCAAGTAGTGTTCATTGGCATGCGGTGACACGTGTGTTAAGGTATCTTAAGTTTACCAAAAATTTTGGTTTAACTTATGTTGGACATCCTTCGGTTATAAAAGGCTACTCGGATGCTAGTTGGATATCAAATGAAAATCATTCTTCTACGAGTGGTTGGGTGTTTTACTTGGAGGTGGTGCCATTTCATGGGCTTCCAAGAAGCAAACATGTAATGCAAACTCAACAATGGAATCGGAGTTTATTGCCTTGGCTTCGCCGGTTTAGAGGCGGAATGGCTTAAACATCCGATTTACGAGATTCCATTGTGGCCAAAACCGATATCACCAATTTCTATCAATTGTGATAGTGAAAATACATTGGCTAAATGCTATAGTCAAGTGTACAACGGAAAGTCGCGACATATTGGAGTTAGGCATAGCTCGATTCGTGAGTTGATCACTCACGGGGTGATATCAATGAAGATTGTTTATTATTATTATTATTATTTTAATTGAAATACTTTTGCAACATGAAATAAAAAAATAGGGTTATGAGTTGGGGTGTTTTATAAGGGAATAAAGCGGCGCCGATTAAGAGAGCGCCAATTACTCATTCCAAACATATCGTTTTCCGTTTTAGTTATATTTTTTCAACACCTAAAAAAAAAATTCACTCCAACAAACATTTTCTATACACCCTCAATAAACAACTTTTTGTTATTATTATTATTATTATGTGCAACTTGCAAAGAAATTTGTAAAGTAAATGGGCCCGCCTGACAATTTGCAGCTTTACATACCTGCACTAGCCACCTGATAATTCAAGGAGGGGATATAGGATTTTCAATTTTGGGTGTATGTCAAGGCACCATTGTGACAAAAAGCACCCGAGATGAATTTAGAGGCCGAAGTTGGGGACTGCCGTGGACACCCTAAAAGAGAGTTAAATACAGGTGCTTTATTAAGATTCCATTTTTACTATCGACACTTTATTACTCACAAAGATCATAAAAATACTTTGACACCACAAATTTTTTTAATGAACTTAACGTCATTGTCGGTTTTAATAGCAACAACGATTCCCATCGACGTTCTTTGTTTAAAAACGAAAGTCGATCAGACCGACGTTGACATCGAAAAAGAACGCTAGTGACATCGGCGTTCTGGTGTGGTCACGCAAGTAAAAGCGAGAATATATGTGTGGTGCTGGAAGTAGAAAAAAAATAATCAAAAAATGGTGTCAATTGTAAAATTGGGGTGTCAATAGTAAGATATTCCGATTCGGTTCGGTTAAATGCCGGTTTTTTCATCAAAACCAGTCACCGAACTGATTGTATGATTCAATTTTTTAACAATAAAATTAAAACGATCGTAAAACTGCGGTTCCTCAATTTCCAGTTCGGCAATCAATAAGTTCAAATTTTCAATTAAAACGATTGTAAAACATTAGTTTTCTTTTTCTTTTTTTTTGGTTTATTTTTTAAAAGAAATTAATTTGCGTTTTCTTTCTTTTTATCCAACTAGTTAAACCCCAGACGGTCAGACACCCAAGAACAACGTAATAATAATCCAGAAAAGAAGATGCAGTGCGTGGTTCCGCCTTCGCATAAATGTTCGAACTTGTATTTACTCAATGCTGAATCCTCGTTTTCTCTTCCCACCTTCTTCTCGCAATCTTTTCTTCCTTTCAGGTAATCTCTACCTTTTAAACATTTTATTTCTCTGCACTCAGGACAATCATATTAGTTGAGTTCAAATCATTTAGCCGCATGCAAGATGTAACCGAGAACATGTTTTTCAATCTCCCTATCCATTTAGTTTTTCTTGGGTCAGTTAGAATTTTGAGTTTTTCATTCGATTTCATATGTTTTGTGTTGGAGCTTTTGGTGTTTTTGGGAGTTGGTATAAATTGTTCTTATAGCTTCTTATACTGTATTTATCTATTTTATTTTATTGTTGGAAATTTTATTTGTGTTAATTCTAAATTATCTGGTAATCTAGGCCAGTAGTTGACTATAGACACTTTGGATTTTCTTTGTGTGATGGTTTCAGTTGTTTGGATTTCGTTTTGCAACTTCAGTATTTATTTTCCTTTCTGCAGACTTCCTAAAAAAAAGAATGTATTTGGTTGCGGTAGATATTTGTCTTTGAGGTGTGCACTCGCAAAAAGTAAAGATCTATCTTTGCCCTCTGAAGAAACTTTATTTAGAGAACCCCATAAGTACTTTGATGAAGTCATTATCACGGTTCGCTCCGGAGATGGAGGTCATGGTGCTATATTAACTATGCCAAATCAAAAAACTTCTAAACCACAAGGAAAATTGGAGAAAGAAAAGGCAAGAAAGAGAGGTGCGATTAAAAGGGATTTTGATGGTTCGATAATCCTCCCAATGGGTGGCTCTGGCGGAGATGTGGTGATTTATGCAGATGAAAGCAAAGATACACTGCTTGAGTTTCACAAGAAAGGCAGGTACAATGCTAAACGCGGGGGTAATGTCGGCGCAATGGGTGTTTTGACTTCTCAGTTGCATAATGCACTTGCAGCCCCATCATTGCGTATCCCAGTACCTCTAGGTATACACTACCCATGATGCTATCATTGTTTATTACACTAAGCATTTCAACAATCGTCATTAGGAACATCGACCCTGTCTTTAATGTTGCTTAAGTTATGTCTCATTATATTCAACAGGTACTGTTGTTAAACACAAAAAAGGGAAATTTGTGGCCGATCTGGCCAATCATGGTGAAGAAGTCATAGTTGCAAGAGGAGGACAAGGAGGGGTAAGGGGGGAAAAGTCTTTGCTTTTTTATTAATAATAATATTATTATTAGAATCCATGACATTTCATGACCTTGGATGTTTCCTCTAGACAAAACACTGGTGAAAGTGACACCATGCACATCTATTGTCTTAACAATGATACTAGATGGCAGAATGAAGAGATGGATAATGATTATCAATAGATTGTCGTTTCTTGTTTTGCTCTAACTTCTAACTTATCTTGAGCTTATATGACTGGTTGACCTTCAAATATTTGCCTCGTTTTGTTTATGGAAGATAAGCTTGTTAGACATACCGGAGCATAGACGAAAGCATACTGTGGCTACAGGTGTGATGAGAGATGAGAGTGACAAGGTATAGATGATCACTACCTTATCTGAATTTTTCATCTTTACTTGATTCTTTTTGTTAGGTGGAGCTCTAATCTAGACAGCTTATTGCCATTATTTATTTTTTCCCAGGAATGATGGGGAAAGAGGAGAGGGGGGCACCATGTTTATTTTAAGGACAAATTAGGTTATTTCTAGTTTCTTTAACCAAATCGATGCAACAATAAAGTAAATTTGCCTTATTACTAATGTCATTTAGGTTGGCTTCACTCTGTGATGTTCTTCTTTGGAAGGGAAATGTATTTTAAGCACTGAAGTATTGTGCACCACAAGCTCATTTTAGTAAAGTCTGGATTAACCAATTTGAGGTTATCTTATCGATAGTGCTTATAGGATTCCTGATAAAATAAATGATGTAGCGAGTCCATAGAAATGCTTTATTTTTAAATTACTGTAGTTTTTAGCAAATGAAAAGCTTTTTTATTTTATTGAAACAGTCTTTTGCAATGTAGACCAAAAAGGGATACTGTTATCCAGATGACAAAATGAAGACATGCCTCTCAATAGAATTTCAGAATATTGGAGAATCATTTGCATAGTATCTTGTTTTTTGATGATACCAAAATTAATGGGTTGTTTCATATTTGTTATTCTTAATACAAAGTCAAGGCTTCTGAGGCGTCACATCTCATTCAGATTTCTTGTCTAGACTCCAGACTGGCACCGTATGGCCTGTGATATCATCAGCACTCTGAGCACTGTTATTGAGATGTCTTAATCTCTTCCTCAGCTCCTTGCAGGTCTTAGTTGTTGGGCAGCCTGGAGAGGAGGTTAATTTGCAGCTCATACTCAGAGTGGTTGCAGATGTTGGTCTTATTGTAAGTACTCTTGCCGTCGTTAATTTTCCATCAGTGATAATCAGTTTTCATGGTGTATTATGGAGAACATTTTCAGTTCTAAATTGGGAAATTTATATTGTTTTTATATGCTTAATCATGGACCCTTCATATTTTTGGTAAAGATCTTTGATTCTGTGAGTAGTTTTGTTTGTATCTCTATTAGATGAATCCTATGCAGTGCGTTTATTATATGATTATGATCTTTGAGAGTTTTCGAATCCTATGCAGTACACCTAGAATAATGTTTTGGTGTATGGTTTGTGCTTTTCTGTTCAGGGACTTCCAAATGCTGGAAAATCAACACTACTGGCTTCCATTACTCTTGCGAAGCCTGACATTGCTGATTACCCTTTCACCACCTTAATGCCAAACCTTGACGCCTTGATGGTGACCCTAACTTAGGTGCTGAGAAATATTCGTCTGAAGCCACGTTAGCGGATTTACCTGGCCTAATTGAAGGTGCTCATCTGGGAAAGGTACGTGTTTCTTACTGGGTTTTTCTGTCTTATTCTTGTAATAGTCATTGTTATCATTATTTGTTTTTCTGTCTGTTGGTTTATCAATGAGAGTAATTTGTAACTTTTGTGATTTGAAAAGGGTCTTGGTCGCAATTTCTTGAGGCATTTGAGGAGGACTAGGTTGTTGGTCCACGTTGTCGATGCTGCTTCAGAGGATCCTGTAGCTGATTATATTACTGTAAAAGAAGTATGACATATCCTTTTCAAAGTATTCCGATATTTATTTTATTGTTGAAATTCTTCAATTGTGGTGCAGTGATCACATTTTAAGATATATATAGCTTATATGCAATAGACTACTTATACGCCTATTCTATGCTATTATGCTGTTTTTTATTTGTCAGTAACTGGGCCTACAAAAATTGCAGCACATGATCAATCTTTGATGTTGCGATATTAAGTTAAGCCATAATATGGGTATGCAAAGATAACTTTAAATTCTAAAGACTCCAATCACAATTTTCTTTTTAATTAAGAGCATGTTTGGGATGATGGATGAAATGTAGTGAAACTTCATCCATCGCATTTTGCTCTCATTTATGCATTTTTGGAATGGAATTGAATGAAATTTCATTTCCATAAAATGGGAAGAAAAAAAAAGTCCATTTTCATTTCATGCAAACATGCATGGAATGCACTAGAATGAAAATGGTCACCACCAGCCACCACTTTCATCACCTGCCATCACCCATCACCACACACCAGCATCAGCACCACTACCCACCCCACTGCCATCCTTGTCACCACCTGCCACCACCCACCCACTTTGTGACTTGTTATCGTGGTGCCAAACGCAGGAATGGAATCACATCCAATCCATCAATTTAAGTGGTTCCTACGTGCAGCTTCATACATGTTGAAAAGTTGAAATACTTCAACTTCCTACTCTCTTTTTTAGTTATTTTTTTAACATCCCTATCTACCAAAACTGCCTAAACTTTCACACAAATACATCAACAAAATCCTTCTAGGAGCAAGAAAGACTAGGAAAACACAGTCATTCTAAGGAAACAGTTGTATACATTCTCTCATTGTTCTCCATCTTTTCCGTTTGCCCTTTATTCTGATGGAGGAACAGTTTTTGATCGCACTCCTACCTCCGGCCATGTACCAAAGCTACCATACCGACTCCAAGCTTACTACGTATGAGTGAAAGTTTAGTGTATCACCTTTTACGTATGAGTCTTCCTCTGATTGCATCGACCGTGATAATGAACCAGAAACTGCTTGCATCCCTTGTCAGCCTTTTCATTTTGAGATTCAGACTGATTCGTCGACATGCATTTTGAGATTTATTTTCCTGTGTTTTGTTGACCAGTTTGTATAGGTCATGAGTAGTCTATTTCTTGCTGCCTGGATCCAATTAATAGTTGAGTATCAATGTCTCAGGAATTGCGGATGTACAATCCCGAATACCTCGAAAGGCCGTACATTGTGGTGTTAAACAAAATTGACATTCCTGAGGTATCCTTATTTGTATGCATGCAACTTGTTGCTTTCTTTACATTTTGTATTGTTCTTGCCATTTTCTACAATTATGTACCAGTAAATATGCAAAATCATCTACTTATGATTCTGTGTACTATTTGTGTTCGGCTTCAGGCAAGTGACAGGATACCAACTTTGACCGAGCAAATCTACAAAATTGGACAAGTTGAACATGTTTTTGCACAAGATGTCGGCCTGCCTTCAGTAACCAGAAATGATCAGAAGGTGAAAGGAATTGAAGATTACCCATGCCCTTTAGCTGTTGTACCAGTTAGTGTTCTGTAAGTTGACAACGTTGGTTTTATTTTTTATTTTTTATTTTCAGTACTTTATCATTTCATTTATTTGATTACATGGTATGATTGTATTTGTGAAGCCTGCTTCGCCATTCGTTACAATATTTTTAATCTGCAAGAATGTTTGCCTTTTGTTATTCTACTCGAGATGTTCATGAAGTATTCTGCAGAATCCTAGCCTGCCCAGATAGCCAAGAAATACATGAAAGCTACTTCGATTTTTTGTTATTCTTTGGAAGCAAGACGAAAGCTTCTCTGGAAATAAAATGCATTGAAAAATTAGACATATATATATATATATATATTGTGTTTGGAGGGATGTGTGCAATGGAAATGTTGGTTTCAAATCAAAACTCGATTGGCTGTTTTTTCAAATTTTGCATATTGTTACTTTGCAGGAAACAAATGAGGGTGAAGGAGTTGTTAAAAGAGATAAGAGCAGGTTTACGCAAGTGCCGAGGTCAGGGCAATGCTGTAGACATGCCTAATTTGGTGACAGCCTGAAGGTACCATAGTTGGACTTTGATGGTTCAATATATTTATTTTAGCGACCCTTTAAATACACCATTCCAATGTAAGATGACAGCACACACCTACTATGTAAGATTTTAGTCGATTTTCAACGTGGTGTTAGTTATCGACGCCTTTTCTGGCCACGATAAGTATAAATCTTTTGTTAGTTCCGTAAGTATTGCTCAATTATAGTGCAGAGTCAATCTGGTTAAAAATGCTAAGGAAAGGATTCAAGATGTTGTTCATCTCTTGTAAAATCACATGCTAAGATTTTACAAGATGTATGATTGTAAAATTGTGTGTCCTTATTTTTATTTTTTGTTGGCGGATTTGGCTTTCATTTCAGGCATCTTTCCTTCAATTTCCTAAATATTTTTACCGCGCATGACAACACTCCAACAGGTTTTTTTTTTTTATCCGTCACATTTTACAATTTACTCTTTTTTTATTTATCTGTTATTGTACATTTTCAATGCATCATTTATTACTTTTTCCTTTTTACCAATTAAATATTTACATCTCCAATAAAAAAAAAACATTTTCAATACTAAAAACACATTTACCAACAAAGTATTTACATCCCCAATAATAAATATACTTTTCCAACACTATATTTGAGACATATTAATTATTTTCTTAATCTGTGTGAATTTTCTTTCTACGACATATAAATACTAGTGAAACGGGACTCCGTGCAACGCACGGAGTGCCCATTTTATAAGTTTTAACTTATTTGACGATATTAAATACGAAGAAATGTAGCATGTAACGAACCGCACCCTATCCCAACATTTTTTAACACTCACCAATCCAATCCTACCTCACCATACCCTACTGTGGCATTATCTTACCACATATTATCTTACCACACTACCCTATATTACGACTTTATTCAACCTACCAAACTTTACTTAACTTACGCCACATCATCCAACCATACCATCCTACCCTACCATACATCACCGCATTACATCTCATACCTCGCCTCACCTACATTAGCACACCCTACCTCTCTACCTACCTACAAACCTTAACCTACCTCCCAACCTACATTTTAATTCACTATCCTAGCTAAGCCTATTACACCCTATTTTATCTCATCCTACCCTACCCACCACCCCATCATACTCTACCCTACAACTCCCTACCCTACCGTGCCCACCACCCATCTTACTATACCCTACCCTTCCCACAACCCATCTTACTATACCCTACCCTTCCCACCACCCTAACCCAACCCACCCTTCACACATTTTAGGGTGACATCAAAACATGTTCATAGAAGAATAATAAGTGCGTATGAAATGAATATCCGACACATCTTCGACATCTCCCGACATCGTATGGATACTTTTCGACACTACCGAATAATTTTTTTTCAATTTCTACATAAATCAATTTTAACCGAAAAAATGAAGCTATCTTCGACATTATCTGCAACAACACGTGTTCTACCCAAAACACGACACGACACGCCGATACACCCCCGACGCCATATCCAACGGTTGTCGGTTGATCAAATGAATATTAATTAAAATTTTAATTAAAATCTAACACACTATCAACACTCACCGACACAAAATCGAATACATTTCGACACTACTAAACCATTGACCAAAAAAAAAACCGACACACAACATATAGAAGTAAAAACGAAGACGGAAAAAAATAATCAATACGTAGCGTCCCAAAAACGATGCCCTAAAAAAAACGGAATAGACACACAATGTAAAATATTTTATACGCAAAAAGGAAAAGAACACACACACAAACAAACTATAGTATATTGAAATATCAGCGTAGTATCGTATTAGGATAAGAAAAAAAAAAAAAAAAAGAGATCTCGATGGAAAGCAAAATAATATGTAATTAAATTGGAATCGGATACATCTTAAGACAACACACATAATAAGATTAAGAATAAATTAAAGCTAATGTGTAGATTAAAAATACAATTGGGCCCTCTAAAATGGAACAATTTAACTCAAACCTTCACCTCAAAAAAAAAAAAAAAAAAAAAAAAAAAAAAAAAAACACTTTTTTCACGCAGCTAATGAAACAGTAAAAATCTTTTAAAAAAAAAGATTGGGAGACACAGTAGATAACGATAAAAAAACGACCAAACCAAAAAAAACACTTGTCATAATTCAACAGTTTTTCCCTTCTTATTAGTATAGGAAGAAAACGGAGGGAGTACATGAATGGAATCGAAATATCTCAAACTCCAACACTATAAAAAAAAAAAAGAAAAAAAAAGAGAGCGCAACAATTCAAAATAAATAAACCAAAAAAGTTATTAAAACATTGAATGGATTCCACAAACAAATATTAGCTGCCTTTGTGCATTAGTTAGAAATCCAGTGCAACTTGCAGCTGTTTTATGTTGATGATTAACAACATAAAAGCATAATAATTTGTAGATTGGAGAAACACGAAGACTAAATAAACTACAGGAAACAGGTTACAGATAAAGCCAGAAACATAACCTTTAACCCTACCAAACTCATGTCATTATTTGATTTATTTCAAATTATTCGAATATAGGGTTCGCTCGGCAACTCAAATTTTCGAGCCTAAAATATTAGGGTTCGGCTCGGCTCGAAAATTTTTAATGGGGGAAATTATTCGGTCCGATTCGGCTCGAAATGTTCAAATAATTCGAACATGTTCGGCTCGGTCTGGACATGTTTATATATATATATATATATAAATTTTTTTTGTGAAAGGAATAAATAAAAAAATTCTAGTTCAAAAATATTACATGTCCCAAAATATAACATGTCCAAAATATAACATGTTTACATGTCCAAAATATTAGTCCAAAATATTACATTACATGCCTAAAAGCGTCAAAATGAATTCAAATATATTAGCGCTTAATCGAGCGAATATTATTTTTAGGGAATATTATTTTATTCAACAATAGTATATTTTTAGAGAATTTATTTTTAGGGAATATTATTATATTATATTGAACCGAATATAATATAATATATTAGCGCTTAATCGAGGCGAATATTATCGAACATGTTTGGTTTTGAGGCGAATACCTATTTTTAAAGCTTGATTTGACGTTTGATGATCTGAATCAAGCCCCGAATCGAACATTTTGAAAGTTAATACATCAAATCGAATCAAATATTAGGGTTCACTTACAGCCCTAGTTACAGAGTCAATATCACATAATTATCTACGGGGATAAAAGAAAATTACTGTAATATTTTTTAAAAGTGGTCGGCTGCCAATGTCTTCCCAAGGTGCAGTCGTCCTTGCATGTACGGAAATTCTTTAAATCCATACTCATAATAAAAGTGCGATGAAACGTTTCCCTCAAAAAAATGTTTTCTATCCTTGGTTTTTCCCTCAAAAAGTGTTTCCTACTCTCGGTGTTTCTTCCATTTTATTTTAAATTATCTTTAATATTAATCGTTCCTATATTTGTTTTTGATCGATGATAGGCTTTACCTGATGTGTATATAGATATATATATATACATACTATACCATATCACATCTTAACAAAATATAATATTATTGCCAACAAAATAATAATAATAATAATAATAATAATAATAATAATTAAAAAAACTAATATCACAGCCAACAAAATATAATTTTGCTGAGCACAATCGCAGCACACGCTTCAATTTCTATTCCGATTTCGATTCCATAAATGATGTATTGATTTCAATATTTGAATACATCTACGCATCACATCAGTACATCAATCAAAACCAGAGATATCAGACAATAACAATACAAAGCGTAGAGTTGGAAATAAGTGTAGTAGCTTTAATTTTATTATTATATGTTTAGGATGAAAAAACAAATAAATAACAATTAATCATGCTACAAAAGTATTTTATGAACACATATGTAGATGATGAAATTGATTGAAACGAGAGTCGTTCACAATGAACCCAATCTGGAATAAGGAAATCAATGTACATCAAATTGAATGCGCTCTATTTTAAAGATATTTTACATGATAATCACCAAATGAGAAAATTCTATCCTGCGACTTCTACTAAGGAATTTCCTCTTAAGGAGACAAAGATCCTGTCTGTCACACAATTTTCACACATGTGAAGTGAAACTCAACATAAAAGAACGGGTCGTGTGTAGGCACTGTGTAATTACCTATTTAATTTTTTTTTTGGATGTAGATAAGGAACCTGAAACTCAACACAGAAGTGAGAATGATATGGAAAGAAGGACACAAATGGAAATTCGTATAGGCTGTCCTTAGAAAATATTCCATTTGATTTACGGAAAAAAATTATGTGCATATATACAACAATATTTGTTCGTTCACGTCTTTCTAAAACATACATTAAAAATAGTGTTGGTTCGATTCTTATAAAAAAAACTCATTTTAAACTTTATCAGTATAAATACTACTCAATCTTCTGAACCTTAACTTATCACTTGAAAATATGATATTTATATGTTTATGTATATTTATATCTACTTAATAAACTTATATTTGTTTATCTTCAAAACCATTTTATTCATAATTTCTTAAATTACATAAAAGTAAAAAATAATTATTCATTTTAACATCTTAAATCATGATAAAATGATTTAAAACTTGAACCAACATGATGTATTATCAAACTCTATAAATTGTCAAATTTTTTCTTCTTTTGAAAATAAGCCATCGCCTCACCAGTGAAGAACCGCCGCTACAATGGTGCCAATTTCTTCTCTACTTCTGATCCTAAACTGACATGCTCGATTGAGTAAAGATCATATTTCATGTTATAAACTTGCACTGAGAACCTAAAACGAATTGAATCTGAAATGCTTAAAACGTGAATGATCAAAATACTATTGATACCACACTCCTTACCTCTTGTTTGATGCTTCACAAATTGTTGAAATGTTTGATCTAATTGTTGATAACATTCTCAACCTACTAACATGAAAAATCTATTTGGATTCATGTACTTAAAATCGTGAATTCATAGCGTAAACCATGACTTCAATGGCTTAAATAGATATGTAAAAGTATTATACGTACCACTTATGCCTTCAAAGCTTTGTCTAGGATCTTGCTTATCACCCTTATATTAGCAATGATGTGTTGTTCATAAAGACCTAAGAGCACTCTAAGAACTCATATAAGATTTATATGACTAATCCTGAAGCATAACTTGGATTTAAGAGCTTAAAGTTGATTGAATCATACTCACCAATATACTTCTTCTTAGGAGTTGTTGAATGTTGCTAAAAACACCTTGATTATGCTATAGAAAAGACTGATGAACTTGAGAGAAATTGCTTGAGTGTTTGGTATGTATGCATAAAAGAGAAATGACCTTTTGGGTACAATATATGGTGATCAAAAGAGCTGTAATTTGAGTTGGGAGTTGATGAACATGAAAAGGCTCTTTTTAACTCATGGTTTTAAATCTTCTTGGGTTAAAAATGATGTTTTCATTATTGCAGCCACCGGCTTGCCCGCAGTCACTTTATCGGTACGCTCGTAGGTCCAATCCTGAAAATTGCCAAAACTTTATATTCTTCACTTATTACCTTAATATGAAATTAATTTTGAATTAACTTATTTTACTGATTTATCAATATTATTTTATGTGACAACAATGTCCCGGATTCGGTTTCAGGTATAACTCGGGTTGAAACATAAATTGGGTCGGGTATTATATTATTCTAAAATCAATATAACAAAAATTATATATGTCAATGTTTTTCTTTATAGCATTCATGTAATTTAATTCCATCATAAACTAATTAATCGAACAACATCAATATAACATAAATTACCTTCACGATGATGATGTCAATAAAAGGATAAAGAAAATGATTATGCTAACAAAAAATAAAACAAGAAAAGGACTAAACAACCTTGTTATCAAAAGAATTGTGTCCATAAAATTACATGAAAAGGACTTTTATTATAAAATTATGTCAACAATTACATGACTCAACATCATTCAATTTCAAACATATAGTTTTTTCCATCCTCATGTAACATAATATGTAATTATACAAAGACTAAATATAATTTTCCATTATCATGTAATGAATAATTATTCTTTCAAAATAATGTTGATGTGTATAGATATATATATATTTATTTTATTTGTATTTAAATATAGTGGGTAATTTAGACATTATACGTAGGCGATGAAACCCTTGTAATTACTATGTATTGAGACACAATGATCAATGAAAAGGAAGAAAAATTGATTCCCAAATATTTGTCACAGATCGTAGTCACTCTCGCCATTAAACCCTAAATTATTTTTACACTTGTCGGCTCTCCAATTTTTTTTCCAGCAAGATCACTTGATCGGCCATGGCCGACGACACCGGAAAACTCGATCCGTACTCACCCTTCTATCTGGGGTCAGGGGATCAGCCGGGCAACCTGATAACGCACGTGGTGCTCCACGGCGATTACTATTTGGCGTGGTCAAGGGCGATTACTCTCGCCTTGAAATCTCGCCGGAAATTTGTGTTTGTTGACAGAACGATCAACAAACCCATGGAGAAGAAGAAGCTCCTCGACTGGGACATGGTGAACTCCATGCTTGTGTCATGGATTTTGCGGAGCATGAAACCGAAACTAGCTTCGTCGATTCCTTATTTCGATGAAGCCAAGAAATTGTAGGATTATTTGGCCAAGCGTTTTTGCATCGCCAATGGACCACGGCTGCAGCAATTACGTGCAGCTATTACCGATTGCAAACAGGACAAAGGGATGTCGGTGGAAGATTATTACACCACCCTCATAACCTTGTATGATGATCTTTTACGACTGAAACCATTGCATGGGTGCACCTGTGGTTTGTGTACCTGTGGGGTTGTAGGCAAATTTGAACAAGACAGGGAGGAAGAGAAGCTCCATCAATTTTTAATCGGTATCGATGACGACTTGTAATGGAGTTATGCGGACAAACCTTTGTTCAGGGTCCCGGTGCCTACATTGGGACGAGGCCTACGGCTTTCGTCGAGGAAGCTGGGCGTTTTCAGTTAGTTAGTTAGTTGGGAGAAGTTACTTAATTTGTCATTTAGCGTTAATGAAGCTGTTTGTTAGCATACCTAGTTTGTGTGTTGATATGTATATAAGGAGAAGACACAACTAATTGTACTCATTCATACAAGTGATTACTCAATAAACTTCTATTCTCCTTCCCTGCTCTATACTCCCCATTCCCCCTTGCTACTTCTTATCTTTTACTGCTTAGTTCCTTACAAGTGGTATCAGAGATAGCGATTCTCTGTCATGGATGATCTTTGGTCTCAAATCCGTTGATGAGCGAACAAAGAAGAATACCAAAGACATCGAAGAGTGAGAAAAACAATGCAGGATCTCAAGTAGAGTTCGGATAATCGGTTTGCATTCATGAATGATCAATTTGCTATCATTTTTGCAATGCTAAACCACAAACCAAACAACAACAACATATAACTTTCGATTCTTTGAGGGTTCGATACAAACAACTTGTTGGATTCGAAGAAGAAATGACTAAGAAAGTTGTTGGTGGCCAAGTTGATTCAAGAAATGAAGCATTCAAGATGTTCGACGGATTGACTATGCCTATTGCAACACATTTGCGATCCACGAGATTTAGTTTGCAGACATTCCTAGTTCTTGATAAGGATGAGCACAATGAAGGCGCAAAGTGTTATTTGAAATGCCCGAACCATTTCCGAGAGATTTAAGCGATGTAAGGGAAGAAGGACTAACTAAGCCTTCTTTTGAACAAATAGAAGAAAAAGAGGAACCTGACTCCCTTGGCACAGCTCTTCATGGATGCGAATTTCTTAGGAAAGAGGTGGATCAGCCTCATTTGTTGACAATGAGAGGCGTAAGAGTCGACCACCAACTATTCAACCAAATGCCCGAACGATTTCGGTTGAGCGAGAGAAATGGGAGTGGCATTCATGAAAAATGGGAGCCATCTGTGGTTGATTTTACAAGAGATTTAGACTCTAAAGCCGATGAAACGAAAGTTGGTTCACCAATAGCTCATCGAAAATGATGTTTGGTGAGATGGGGGTGTTCATGTTCGGCCTGGGCATTAGTTCTTGGCATCGTAAGTTTTGTGGTTTCATTAAATCAAATGGTGTGAAGCAAATTGCGATAAAACGCCAAGCAATTTAAATGTTGAATTATGGTTTGGTAAAGTGCTAATGGTCGTATTTGATCCGGGTGGTAGTTCTTGGTTCCATAACGGTTGTGAAGCGTTCTATAATGGTTGTGATGAGTTTGAATTCACTAATGGTAGGCAACATCGACCAATTTTCTAGAATCAAGGTTGGCTCTGCATTTTTGGTCGGCCCTGTTTTGGATGTTCAATTCTTTGTTATATTTGTTCAAGCTCATACATCCCGACCTTTACGATATTAATTTCGATTTCATGGTGAAGGTGCTACAATTCTTGGTCCACCATAATTAATTTCAAGCATGTACTTGGAGGTGAGCATGCCAAAACAAGATCATCCAATTGCTCGCCAATTGTATTGTATAGTTTCTATACTTTTCTCATGTAGGTGAAGTGAAGGAAATTGTTGTAGTATGTGATCCTTCTTACCGAGACATTTTTGAAGATACCAAACAAAAATTACCATGGATTTAAAGTTTGCCTTACCAGAAAGGAAAGACAAGATTTTGTGTATAGTGAATTGCAGGTACTTGATCTCAGCAGTGAACTTGTTTGCATCCACGATTCTGCAAGGCCACTGATGATAGATGAGAATGTAGAAAAGGTTATGAAGGATGGCTTACTAATAGGAGTTGTTGTGCTTGGTGTTCCAGCCAAGGCTACAATCAAAGAGGCAGGCAGGGACGATGAATACAGTCCATGTGAAGCTTGGTTGGAGAATTTCTGCTGGGATCCGGGTCAATGTGTCATTTTCATCTACATCCTTGAGGACAAGGATGTTTTTGAGGGAGTGGGAAAGGATATAGTACTCATGGATACTACATTGGTAAGAATATGTTGGAAGGAAGAGGCATTGGAAGCTAATAGCTTAATATGTCAAGATGATATGGAAAATGATAAATCTCAGGCTTTCAGAAATGTTTCTGTACACATGAGCGAGTTGAAGATTCGTGGAGAAGATTCATGGGGCTAAGGCATTCATTGCCATTCATTGCACCATCCATTGCACATTTATGTTTTATGTTTTTCTCTTGTCAAGCTGTCAGCTTGGATGGTTATCCTTGACTAGCCCTTGAGGTCAAGGAAGCTTTTAAGGGGAAGGTGATGTCAGGAACTGGGTGGTTTTTTGTTAGTTAGTTAGTTGGGGAGAAGTTACTTAGCTGTCATTTAGCGTTAATGAGCTGTTTGTTAGCATACATAGCTGTGTGTTGATGTGTATATAACGGAGAAGACACAACTAATTGTACTCATTCATACAAGTGATTACTCAATAAACTTCTATTCTCCTTCCCTGCTCTATACTCCCCATTCCCCCTTGCTACTTCTTATCTTTTACTGCTTAGTTCCTTACACTTTCACCCAAGAAGAATGGTCTTGGGGCCGGGTGTTGCTCATGGACGGGCTGAGAAGGAGGACACACAACCTCACGCGTTTGCCTTGCAGGTGGATCGCCTGAAAAATCGTTTTGAGAAATCGGATAAATCGAAACTTTATTGCACCAACTGTAACCAATCCGGGCATGAACTCAGCTCTTGCTTTAAAATTCATGGTTACCCGGATTAGTGGGAAGATCGCAACAAAAAATGGAAGAACTCTGTTGCTGCGCCGTCAACGTCTCCGGCTGCGGAAGTGGTCACCGGACGTAGCAGGGCTGTGGGGGCTCGTGCCAATGCTGTCGTCGGACGAGCTGCTGCTGATACCGCAGTGGGAGGCGCAGTTGCATCAGCTTCCTTGGCTGATTTGTCGAGTGAACAGGTCCAGGTTCTCCTAAATATGATTAATGATCAGCGGGGTGATCGTATGACAGGTAAGTACTCTATTATGTCTTGGATTATTGACATGAGAGCTTCTCATCATGTCACCGGTGACGAGTTGTGCTTGACAAATGTTGTCACGGTTTCACCTTGTATGGTTGGGCTTCCGGATGGGCAACAAGCGGTTGCCACTAAAGCGGGCCGAGTTTCTCTTACGGATAAAATCGTTCTCGAACGTGTTATTTTTGTTCCTACATTATTGTGCAATTTAATACCGGTATCACAATTGATCGATGATTCTGATTGTTTTGTTCGATTCACTGACTCGTTGTGTGCTATACAGGACCGTCATTCGAGGAGCCTGATTGGAGCCGGTGAGCGCAAGGATGGAATCTACTATCTCTGCAGTATTCCTACAGTGTGGGCGGTGACAGTTTTGGGTGTGTCTCTCTTTGAGTTGTGGCATCGTCGCTTGGGACATCCGTCTCGAACGTGTTACCAAGTTAGTACCGAATTAATTAATAATAGTACCAGTGGTGTCAAAACATTGAATAAAGCTTGTGACATTTGTCCTCAAGCCAAGCAAACTCGTGATAGTTTTTCCGTTAGTGAAAATAAAGCTTGTCGAATTTTTGAACTATTGCATTGTGATTTGTGGGGGCCTCATAGACTATCTTCATTTAGTGGGGCACATTATTTCTTGACTTTGGTTGATGATTTTTCTCGAAATTTGTTTGGGTGTATTTGTTGCATTCCAAAACCGAAGTTTATAAGGCGTTCGCCTCTCTTTTTCTATGGTTGAGCGACAGTTTGAGACAAATGTGAAAATAGTCCATGATGATAATGGTTCGAATTTCGCATGACATGTTGGATTATTTTGATGAAAATGGTATAATTTTTCAAACATCGTGCGTTGGCACACCTCAACAAAATGGGAGGGTGGAGCGCAAACATCAAAGACATTCTTAATGTAGGACGAGCCTTGATGTTTCAAGGAATTTACATTACGTTTTGGGGAATGTATTCTAGAGCAATCCACTTGATAAATCGCACACCGTCGGTTTTATTGCAAAATAAAACACCATTTGAAATATTATTTGGAGCAGCGCTTTTTTGATCATCTTCGTGTTTTCGGTTGTTTTTGTTTAGCTCACGATCAACGCGCTTAAAGGAAATAAATTTGCCCCTCGGAGTAGAAAATGTGTGTCTGTTGAGTATCCTAACGGGAAGAAGGGTGGAAATTGTATGACCTTGATACCGGTGAATTTTTGTTTCTCGCGACGTTAAATTTTATGAGAACGAGTTTCTTCGCCACCAAGCACTCTGTCCCACTTGATACCGAACACACGCAATCGCACCCACTCCTTGGTGGTCAACGATGACATTTTGGATGATATGGAACCTGTTGTGGATGAACACACTTTACCTACTCGGATAACCGTGACTCCCGAATACTAACCTGATTTTACCCATATCCATCCCTCTCTTGATTTGGATCGCGGTATGCGCACTAAGCGTCCTCCGGAATGGCACAAACACTATGTAGCGCACACTGTACAAGAAACGAGTCCATCCTCACATTCACCGTCCTCGGCAGGCCCCTCAGGTAATCCTTATTCTATAGCACACTTTGTGAATTATGATAAATTTTCTGCGCGACACCGAATATTTCTTGCAGCCATAACCGCACGAATTGAGCCTCGTGTTAGGAAATCACTAGTTTAACGCAGCGGAATTTAAAATTTTGATTTCCTTTTCTAGATCGTTCTTCGTTTAATGCAATAAACATGTTAAGTAGTTTGACGGTTATACCTTAGATGATCTACAAGATCGTCGCTTTGACCGCCAACGGAGAGTAGTTCAATGCGCAAGCCGTCCACGCGTCCGGCCTCTATCGCTAATCCACACGAACCCCTCGCGGAATCCTCCTTGGATTCTTTATCGGAAAAACTCCGGTCGCTAGATCGGACCTTTTCTTCCTCACAAACTCACATGGAGAGCTCTACATTTTACACAAGAATTATGAACTCTTGCAATTGTGTTGTATGATAAAAGAGCTTGACACCCACTTCCCTTTTATAGAGCAAGTGGCGCTACATACGTAGTGTGGAGAAGAAAACCTTTTTCCAATAAAATAAGGAAAATCAATTAGATTGATTTATCTCTTTAATTATAATATTTTGTCAATATCATATATTGATTATAATTATCTTATTACCATAAATCTATTTTTTTCCAAAATCAATTAATATCCTATATTAATATTATGGCAATATTTATTAATTAAAGTGCACAATCCAAGTGTATCTCATACACTCAAAAGTGGCGCCCCTTTAGTCAATAAATTGACTTCCGGAATATTCTTTAATTAATATAATTTATATATAATTAATATCTTGTATTTTATTTATTCATAATAAATAAATACCACCATATTAATTTACCACTATAACCTTTATAGTCAGAGATAAACTTTCCTTATTTGGTTATCAACTATAACCGCATTTTAATCCGACTCGATGTCCATATGTGTGTGACCCGATAGGCTTCGAATATGTTGGCCGTAGACACAAAGTGCAATTTACCAAAATGCCCTTTATACTAACGATCACGGGATAGCGTCAGCAACACACCGTGACCCCAATTATCGGAAGAGTCAAAAGCAATGACTACTACCTTTCATGTGAAGCGATTACCGTGTAACTTACAATCCTATCGCTATAATAATATCCATACGATCGTATCTCGAGTGTCAATACATTGACGATCGTATCTTATAATCTGGATATCATGCTCTCTCGAATAACACATTTACTCCCACTTTGCAAAGATTCTCGAGAGCTAGACATTCCTTATAAGAAGGCCATTTCGGATATTCAATCCCAATCATAGGATACGCGATTCCCGGACGACCAATCATGTATACTCCGCGATGCTTCAATATCATACCCAATCACTACCGCATGATCGCCCGTGGTTAGGAGAAATCTCAATAGTGTCAAAGCATGACAATCCACACCGTGATGCCATGAAGACTCGGTCAAAAGGATAATTACACAACCGCCACATAGTGTGACACTTAATGTAAGTGGGTCGATCTAACGTCGCATTTCTAATATACGTCCACGCACGTCCAAGTGTCCCTACACTTCGATAGACGAGATCTATCCCTACCTTCTAAAAGATAGAAGACATCCAATACGTCTTTAGTCCGATTATATCATCAATGTCCCATTTGATAATATGTAAGACTAGAGACATTTAAGTACCAACCTTGTTATAGTGATTAGAGATCTCATCAACCATAATCACTATCATGGTTTCTCTATCACAGATCGATACTAGGGACGTTACTATATATATACAACAAATAATATGAAGACAAACAATATATAATAACATAAGTGCTTTTATTAATCATAATAAAGTTATTACATGAACTAAATAGACTGTAAATGACCCGACCCGGTCGGATCCGGTCCGACCCGATTGGGTTTAGGACACCTTTCCAACACCTCGTACTTTCAACGAGGCGATGCACGATGCAGGGTGGAGAGCTGCCATGAAACAGGAAATCACCGCACTTGAAAATAATGAAACTTGGGTGATGGAGGCTCTCTCCCCCAAAAAAAGGCACTTGTTTGTAAATGGGTCTATAAAATCAAGTATCATGCAGATGGTACCATTGAACGCTTGAAATCCCGTCTTGTGGTTCTTGGCAACCATCAGGTTGAGGGGATCGACTACAATGAAACTTTTGCTCCGGTGGCCAAAATGGTCACGGTTCGCGTCTTTCTCGCGGTTGCGGCAGCAAAAAATTGGGCAGTGCATCAGATGGATGTCTATAATGCATTTCTTCACGGGGACTTGCACGAGGAAGTATACATGAAATTACCTCTTGGATTTACGGTAAATAAGCCAGGTATGGTATGTCGGTTGAAAAAGTCTCTTTATGGCCTAAGACAGGCACCTCGGTGTTGGTTCGCCAAGCTCGCAGCTAGTTTGAAGACTTATGGGTTTCGCCAGTCCTACTCTGATTACTCTCCTTTTACCTTTACCAAAGGGCCGGTACACCTTAACGTGCTTGTTTACGTTGATGACTTGATCATCTCGGGTAATGACTCTACCGCTCTCGCACGCTTTAAGACATATTTGGGTGATTGCTTTCATATGAAGGACCTTAGGCTGTTGAAATATTTTCTTGGCATCGAGGTGGCACATCTCTCGGAAGGCATTTTCCTGTGCCAACGAAAAATACACGCTTGAAATTCTTGCCGAGGTCGGCTTGTTAGATGCCAAGCCTGCCAGCTTCCCTATTGAGCAAAATCACATTCTTGTTCTCGCCCGTGGCCCTATGTATGATGATCCTGAGCGGTACAGATGCCTTGTTGGTCACCTGATTTATTTATCCTTTACTCGCACAGACTTGGCTTATACTGTGCACTTTTGGCTCAATTTATGCGGCCCCAGCGTCGTGAACATTGGGATGCCGTGATTCGGGCGGTTCGCTACTTGAAGTAATCTACGGGTCAAGGGATCCTGCTACGAAGCGATTGCAATTTACAGCTCACTGGATGGTGTGATTCCGATTGGGCGAGTTGCCCTTTGACACGACACTCCCTTACTGGCTGGATTGTTTTTCTTGGGAGCTCTCCCATTTCTTGGCGCACAAAGAAACAACAACACGGTGTCCGCTCCTCTGCCGAGGCCGAATATCGTTCGATGGCGGCTCTTACATCGGAATTGAAATGGCTAAAAGGCGCCTTTCTTGCGGGTTTGGGGTGTATCATTCCCGCACCATTGATTTTTTTGCAACGGCTAGTCCGCTTACACATTGCTCGAATCCCGTCTTTCACGGGCGCATCGAAACACATTGAGGTCATTGTCATTATGTTCGGGATGCTATTCGGGATGGTCTCATCTCACCGTCTCGTGTGAAGTCAAGCGCAACTTGCCGACATATTTACCAAGGCCTTGGGGAAGCGTTAGTTCCTTCATTTATTGTGCAAGTTGGGCATTTGTGATCCGCGTGCTCCAACTTGACCGGGGGGGTGTTGATGTGTATAGATATTTATTTATTTATTTTATTTGTATTTAAATATAGTGGGTAATTTAGACATTATACGTAGGCGATGAAACCCTTGTAATTACTATATATTGAGACACAATGATCAATGAAAAGGAAGGAAAATTGATTCTCAAATATTTGACAAATAAACATAAACTTAGTGAAATTGCAGCAAAAACATGTCATATTTATCCGGTTGACAATAAACATGTTACAAACTAAATACATTAAATTTATTTAATTAAGATAGATTGTTATCTTCAAAACAAATAATAATGTATTAAGCAAATGTATCCACAATTTCTACATAGAACAAAATACAAAAAAACAATTTTTAATAAATATTATTTGTTTTTCAAAAAATAAATATTATTTAGTGTATTTATAATTAATGTATTAATAAATATTTGGTAAATATTTAATATCAAATTGTATTTTTAATTTTCAATTTTCAATTTCACAACTTTCGTTTAATAGAAACACGTGCAACACACGTGCATTTTGCTAGTACATTAAAAAAACACTCGCATTTTAATATGTATTTAGTCATAACACTTAAGGAACCTGTGGAGACTTCAGACTACCTTCTACGGACACTCTATATTTTAAGTGAAAAGCACTTGTGTTTTTCGGGGTATTTAAGGAGTCTTAATACAAGATAGTCTATTGTAGAGAAATCGAACCCAGTATCATACAAAGAGAATAGCACATTAGGAGCAAGGTGAAAATGATGAGGAAGGAAAACAGGAATTTAAGCAATGCAGCACGGGCCGAACTATTGGGCGAAATCGAGTGGATAGATTTTGCATCTATATGAGATGCAATTTGTTCAATTGAAACTGGTCGCGTATAAGCGAAATTGAGTGGATAGATTTTGCATCTATATGTTCTTAAAACATCGTCCGTTATTTCCCGAAAAATTCAATCGTGGTGACTACATTTTACCAGGACTCTTTATTTTATGTGAAAAACACCTTTGTTTTTAAGTATTATAACTAAATACATATTAAATCGGGTGTATTTTAGAAATATCTGTTGAAAGTATTCTCCACGGTAGAATTTCCAGGCTAGATAAATAGCAAAATTGACAACAAAAAAAAAATTCTTCTTCCGAAGTGGCCTCAGACATTCCACTTCGAATGATATAAGGAATTGTTTGTTCACAGTTATGTAACTATAATAAACCTCCTCACAATTCTTTCGAGTAGGTGGAGGATCCATGTAAGCGAGGTCCCCTTTTGCACCAATGAATTGTTGTTCAATATATATATATATATATATATATATATATATATATATATATATATGTATAAATATATACATATATTATATATCCATGACAAGAGTTAAAAGATAAAGTATTTTAGATAAGGGTATTTGTGGTAATACATTAGTGGTCCCTGTAGTACTATGTTGAGGTGTCCAGAATCTTTTGCTAGATTTTATATAACAACCTTATGCTGATGTGTGCAAGGATTTGGCTAATATATAAGAGCCAAGAACATTATCTGTATGAATAAGAAAAACATTTTATCTCTATATGATATAAACTTTCTATCTTGGTATCGGAGCCTAGATGGCCGGAACCACAGCGCTGCCTGATACGACGGCGGCACCACCGTCTGTTACTGTAGCTACCTCTGTTACTGTTGCTTCATCTCCTTCTTCACCCACCATAACCACTGGAACAACTACGATTCCTTTTGGTAGCATTCCAAGCTTTTCAAATGCACTCACTTCTCCGCTGGACCACCCATTTCTCAATTTTACTCCAATTTACCTCCAATTCCTTCAATCTGAATGCTTCACCAATTACTCACTCTTCGTTCACAACTCCACCCACAAACACCCTCCTGGAGGCGGCTGAACCAAACATGCAATGTAAAACTCGATCGAGCTAACCATCTTCTGTGGCGATCCATTATTCTTCCCATTATCCAAGGACACCGTCTGAAGAGCTTCATCCAAGGCACGAGCTCACCACCAGCTCGAATGATCCCTGCACTGGACAATATTCTTGGTGCTATCCCAAATCCAGCGTATGATATCTGGGTTACCACCGATCAATTGCTCATGGGATGGCTCATGAGCTCAATGACTGAAAAAGTTCTTGTTGAACTTGTGGGTGCTTCATCATCTTATGAGGTTTGGAATACCTTGGAGGTCATGTTCAACAATAGATCTGAAGCTAGGATGCTAGAGTAGAAAGAGGCTCTCACCAAAACTGAAAAAGGAGCAAGATAGATGACTGATTATCTATCTTTGATGAAATCCTACTCTAATGGTCTTACTGCAGCTGGATATCCCATCACCAAGTCGGAACTCATTCTAGCTACTCTTGGTGGACTGGGGAAAGACTACGAATATGCCATTGTCAGAAGTCCAATCTCAACTCGTCACTCATAATCGTCTCATAGCCCGTTTCAATCCATCTCAGGCCCTGGATGTGAACAATCCTTCTGTAAATCTGGTTGATGGTAGAGGTAACTTCAGATCTACATCCAGACCTCTTTCCCTTGATGAAAATAGTGGAAGAGGATACGAGGGGCAATAGAGTCGTGGTAGAAATAACGAGGGTGGTCAAACCAACAATAGAGGAGGTTATCAAGGAGGAAATGGTGGAGGACCTAGACCAACCTGTCAAGTGTGCAACAAAGTTGGTCATATTGCTGTGGATTGTTACTACAGGTACAATTCAAACTATGGAAGCTCTAATACTGGCCCTAGACCCAACATTGGACAAAACTTCAACAATCAGCCATCTGCTTATTTTGCCTCACCTGAGAGTGTGAGTGATGGCAGCTGGTATGCTGATAGTGGAGCTACCAATCATGTTACTGTGGATATGAACAACTTACAACTGAGTCAGGGGTATTAAGGGTCTGACAATCTAACTGTTGGCAATGGTTAGTCCTTGTCTATTCAAAACATTGGTCATTCTATCATACCTACTAAACCTACCAACTTAAACTTGAAAAGCATTTTACATGTTCCTCTCATTACTAAAAAATTTCTAAGTGTATCTAAACTCACTTAGTGATAATAATGTGTTTATGGAATTTCATTCGGATTTTTGTGTTGTGAAGGACAAACCTACATGCATTCATCTGCTGGAAGGAACAATTAAGGATGGATTATATCAGCTGCACCACCCAAGTGACTTGTCCAAGAACTTCCTTCAATCCAAAGTGTCTGGTCTTAGGTCTGAGTATGTGTCTGTGTCTGATTCTGTTTTGAAGTCTTGTAATAAGTTCAGTTGTTTGGATGAGTCTGTGTCTGATTCTGTTTCAAATCCTGTTGAGTCTAGTAACATTGCCAATTTGTGGCACAGAAGGTTGGGACATCCCTCATTCAATGTCTTGAAGTCTGTCTTGAAAGATTGTAATGTTGCTATTAATAAAAAATTTGATTTCTGTGAAGCCTGCCAATATGGCAAACTCCATGCCCTTCCTTATTCTCAGTCTTTATCTGATTCTAATGCCTTGTTTGATATTGTTCATACTGATCTTTGGGGACCTTCCCCAGTCACCTCAACTAATGGTTATCAATACTATATCAGCTTTGTGGATGATTTGTCTAGGTTTGTGTGGATATACCCTCTCACCAATAAATCTGATGCCTTTAAGACCTTTGTGCAGTTTAAAACCTTAGTGGAAAAACAATTCTGTACCAGTATCAAATGTGTTCAATCTGACTGTGGAGGTGAGTTTAGAAGCTTTGAAAATTACTTAAAGGAATAAGGTATTGTGTTTAGGCATTCCTGCCCTTATGCTCATAGGCAAAATGGGAAAGTAGAGAGGAAGCATAGACATGTTGTAGAGGTTGGATTAAGCTTTCTTGCTCAAGCTAGTATGCCCCTTAAATATTGGTGGGAGAGTTTTGAATATGCTGCCTATGTAATAAACAGACTTCACACTCATGTACTTAAGTACAAGTCACCATATGAGTGTCTATATAAGGCTAAACCTGATATAAAACTAATCAAAGTCTTTGGAAGCAGTTGCTATCCCTATCTAAGGTCTTTTCAAAAACAAAAATTTCAGTTCCACACTAGGAAGTGTGTGTTTCTGGGTACATGCCCCTCACACAAGGGCTATCTATGTCTTGAATCCTCTGGTAGAGTGTATGTGTCTAGGGATGTTATATTTAATGAACAAGAGTTTCCCTACAAGTCTCTGTTTGAGTCAGAATCCAAGACCAATCCTACTGTTAGAAGTAATATCGTCGGATCAATCATAGATTGACCCGATTACGTGACCGGAATGCATCAGATCTAGATCTAAACGAAACAAAGAACATAAATTAAAGATCTAAATCTACAAGGGGGTTTAGGAGCCTACCTTTTTATGGTGCTTAACTCCAAGAACGATAGATCTCCAAGAACACGTATTTTGAGAAGCCATAGCCTTCCAACGTGTGTCTCCCAGCAACACCAAGTGGATGGTGTTTCCCGCCGCCGGACCTCCTTGATATGCTACCGGAATAATCCCGAAGATTATTCCAACTCGAAACCCTCGAAAAATAGCCGAAAACTCCAAGCTATTTCTCTTCCCAATTGGCGTGTCAAAAGGCTTGGGAGAACTCTCTTTATATAGGAGAGTAAAACTTAACCTCCAAGGATTAAATAATTAAGAGATAATTATTACATTAATCCTTTTTCCAAATAAAAGATAAATAAAATAATTATCCCAAACAAATTAGGATAAATCATATTATTATCTAATATTTCATGAATTATTATTTAACAAATAAAAGATAAATCACATATTAAATAATTATCCAAGAAAACTAATTTCTAATAATTATTAACCACAAAGTGGCGCCACCTTTTATTAAAAGGTTCACACGCACAAAACCATATTTGACCAACTAGGTCAAAGGTCAACACACTAAATTTGGCCGAGTCTACGAAAAATGTCTTTTTCGTGTATTTAATTATTTAGTCCAACTAAACAATTAATCCACATATCTATTAAATAGCCCAATCCACTATTTAATTATAATTGAGGTGCATCGACGAGAAACCTATATGCTATATTAGTAGCCACGTCGGGGACCATGGACCCATATTCGATGAGTTACAATAAATCGAATAAAAATTATTCATCAGACGAGAATAATTATATCCAACCTATTAATTCCGGGATTACACCACCATAAACCCGAAACTGAACTCTATCGAATATAGATAACTTACACTCAATTTATGAGTGGAAAGCGTCCACTGATATAATCATTATATACGGATAAATCCTCCATAGACTGTCCATTCTGAGTGGGAAGTCTCCGTGAACCCGACTCAGAATATCTTATCCTTATTCACCATTAACCCCAGGTGATCAATTAGTTCACATATCGACTAGTAGCTAATTAGTCTAAATATGAACTCCGCCCGATCGATCATTTTCTCGGGGCTAACAAATAAGGGGACTGTCTCTCTACTTCCCGAGGGAAGGAATGGATTCCATATCTGTGATAGCACAGACTACTCACTCATCCCAGAATAGAGCCAACGAGAAGTGTTGGACCACATACTTCGAAGTGATCCTTACTAACACATCAAACTCTACCCTAGTTTAAGCGGTTATGCAGTGATCACCACGGATTGAGATTAATCCATATATGATCATCTTGTGATTCGATAAGACTTCTCGAATACGGAATTATATCGAGAACTCAAATCAAATCGGTCAAATACTATATGATTATCATCATATATAAATGCCCCACTAGGTACCCTATTACCGACAGTCCGGATAAGACTGTCACACCTAAAGTGTTCTGGGCGCATTATTAGCAAATTAATCATGAGACCCATACTCAGATTAATAAACGCTACGGACTAAGTTAATTTTAAGTACATCTCACTAACTCAATCCTCGTGTGTATAGACATACACTGAGTTATGTGATTACATAAACGAGATACTTAGGGTTTTCAGTAGTGTCTTAATTATAAGCATACATGCATATAATAAGATGAATTATTAATTCTGTTAAAAAACAATCATATAATTGTCTTTCGGGCACTACACCTAACAATCTCCCACTTGCACGAAAGACAAGTGGATTAATTGTTTTAGAGCACACCCTTATTTATCTATATCTACAACATTCTCCCACTTGCTCAAAACAAGTGAGACGTATCCCTCAAATATGTACCCTCCAAGCGCATCTTAGTAATTCATCCTTCCAAGCACGACCAGAGTGTGCCGCCGTAGGGTAAGTCAGTGACCCGGCGCGTACTTAGAATCTGAATACCATGTGACCTGGTACACGGTGGTACACTTTCAATATGCTTTTGGATTCAACACTGAGGACCAAATCGACTTAACGATCATCCTCAATCTGACCTAAAGCCAGAATCAGTGTTATCACTTATATTCTAGTTTGCACTGAATATACTAGAATATTATTCCTCATTCTCCGAAGAGACTTGAGGATTCACTAAACATCCGTTTTTCGTATTCGTCCTCGAGGTTTAGATAACCATTCACGAGAGGTAGGTAGACTACATCGTTGAATGTTGCATAAATGCAAGAATATCTTAACCAGGTGAATGGATGGGATTGCCAATGATCGATTCTCACGGATTTGGCGAATCAAATCCTTTAGAATGAATCCCGATGGCATGACGGACTCGACTTGAGATAACACACCCATGTTGTTTCCAAATGTTTCATTGTTACCATACATAAACACTAATCTACATACTACTTTCATCGATATTGATGCCCGAGTCTACGAAAGACTTATCAATATTACGGTCAAGTCCACATATTAAAATATATGACTTTGAAATGACCTGAGGTTTGCTTTAATCCCCAAAGGATATAAGCTATGGCGGGCATCCTGCCAAAGGTTCTTCTCGAATAAATTAAGATACCGTTAGTCTCTTAAAAGGTCCGAGGAATCACCCTATATTTTACGCTTTGTAACGAATCCGCCATTTGTTCTTAGCTAAAAACCATACATTACGAATGAATTGATTCCGTTGTTCGACAAGGAAGTCTTGGGAATCACCCTATTTCCCGCTTTTAACGAAATCAAGCAAGGCGAGTGGTAGAGAGATCACGGTCTGTATAACTCTCTATCTTTTAGGGAATCACCCCTAAATTACTCAGCTTTGCGTTGAAAGTTAAACTTTCCTATTCATTCGACTCTTCTTCATGTAGTTCCAATTTCTCCCATTGGACCTGAGATACTCAGGTGGTTCTACAAGAGTTTCAACAGAATTGGAGTATCAAACTCCATTCACAGGGTTATGGCTTTTAAACCAACCTCTATGATCAGGATCCTATACAGTCCACGAAGGACTATAGGTCATCAATCTACCCTATAGACCATAAGGTCATGCAATGGGTAATGGACAAACCATACTCCCACTGCGTTCGGGTGGAGTGATATACTGATCTTGTTTAGTAGTCTTTATTAGTGTTATCACCAACTGCCGGTGTTGGATGTGGACTGAACAAATCAGTTAGTAACATCTTGAGTACAAATACTTCAAGATCCAAGGTTGTTATTTATAGACTCTATCAGACCGAGTTTGACAGTATAACCGTCATTCTCTGATTTTACGAGTTTTATAACCAACCTTTACTCAATGCATTAAGATATTTCACGACTGAGCGTGTACACAAAATTTCGATCCCTACCTTCAAGCACTAAATGCTAAATGTCTATATTTCTGAAGTGGGGTGAACCGAATTCACTCCTTATCCACAAATGCGTAGGCATCTTTTAGGTAGACTTCTCGGTTTTCAATACAACCGTTATTTTGCCACCAATATCTTAAATGAGTTCAAAGAAACAGATCGTAGCACATCAATAACTATGTAAGGAAAATTTATGGTGTATCCCTTAGTGAAAACATTTCTTTGGGAGGCGAGCCGAGCATCATCCGAAGACTATGCAATAACCTATTTGTGAGTATGGAATACTCTATCTCTGGTGAAATCAGAGATTTCCTCCAAATATTTTGGATAAACTTACGGAGTTTCGAGTAGTTATCAGACAATATGTCACTACTCAGAAGCTCCCACTAGCTTGTATCTTTCATATGACCCCGAAGGTCGATATGAGCAGGCTATGTAACTTCTTTAAATCTATTACCATTTCCCGATTGAAAGGAAACTTAGGCATTGTTCCTTTGAGACAGTGTTCCTTTGGCTGGGAGATAGGAATCACCCTTAGCCAGTCTTCAGATCTTGTCTTTAGGGAATATGCACTAATTAATAGAATAGAAAGAAGCATTTATCAAATACGGAAACCATTTGCGTTTATATTGTTTCAAGATGCGTTCTTAATACCTTTTCAAAGAATGCTTAGTGGTTCGACTTTATCAAACAAAAGTCCGAGTCCGAGGTTCGTACTACGAATGTTATATTTATCGTCAATAAGACCAACAAATTATCTTATTGAAAATGAATAGGTTCGTTCCAACGAATCCGAAAACAGAAAATGAATTTTCTGTGATACTCAAGAATTGAATCCGAGATTCATTTCCTTATATCACTCCCACTAGTCTATCTGAAATAACTGCCCGTTGTCTATTTTATTTATCGTTTAATGCAAAGCTACCTAGTTCTTTCAAAGAACTTTAGCTTTCGAGAAAATTACTAAGGATGCATTGGTCAGTGATCCGAAATCACTTTCCTTATCCTCTAATTTTCAATTTATTAATTTTCCGGTTTAGCCTTAAAACTACGTAGTTTAGATGACTAACACGTATGAACATTCTTTCCCATTCTCGACTTTTCTTAAATGGAAACTTGATCTTGAACTAGCGATTCGTTTGAGTAGACACTACTCTTGAAGCGTGGGACGTTGATGTTACTTGCTTGGACTATCGATTTTTCTAATCGCTAAATCATAAGACCAAAGCTCCCACTAGTTTATCGGTTCCAAATACCGTCTAACTAGAAACACTTTGTATTTATGATTTTTCAAAGATTAGAACATCACCAGAACTAAGCTCCCACTAGTTTATCGGTTCCAAAACATGCCTAACTAGCAATCTTTGTGTTCATAATGTTTCAAAGATTATAAAATCTCCGAACTAAGCTCCCACTAGTTTATCGGTTCCAAATCTTGTCTAACTAGTAACGCTTATTCTTGTTTTTCCAATGAATGGAAAAACTCAGTGCGATCCATTACACATTTCTAATGATTCAGAAAAACAACAAATCATAACGCTAAGGCTCCCACTAGTTTATCGGTTCCAATTACCGTCTAACTAGCAACGTCTTATGTATATGATTTTTCAATTTTTCAATTAGAAATTTGATGTGTAATTACACTTTTAAAATTCACTAAATGAATTTTGTCTGATAGTCCTATGTCATCTTTTATAAGCTAAGTATGGTCGTCTCTTGTTCAACACGAGTGACACCCGTGACATACGTGTACTATGTCACTTAAGTTTTTAAAGGCTCAAGAGAAAAATCTCTTCCGAAAAGTTAACTGCATTTATTGATAATTACAACGTACTTGTTACTTTCCACATTTTTATTGAAGTCCTATTACTAACAGTTTAGTAACCTAGAGATTTAGTTGTAAATAAAATGACAGAAAGTTAAATTCAAAAATAAATTTATCACTACTAGATTTATTTTAGGAATAATAAACTATAAAAGAGTTTATCCTACCATTCCAAGGATTTAACCTCGCACCACAGTGCCGCCGTAGGGTAGGTCAAAGAGGTGATAGTTAAACTGAGACAATCTCTCTCAGTGATTAATCTTCGAGAATCAAACATCTCACGGGAATCAGACATCCCGGACCTTAATCACTGATTACCTTCCTTTTCTAGCCTAGATATTTCGAAAATATCCATAATGAGTGTGACCTACTATATCAGACATCAAAGTACGCCCCGAGTATGCCGCCGTAGGGTCGGTCAATGACTCAGCAGTACCCAAAATCCTATCCTTTCGGAGACCAAGCATTGAATTTTGATAGGGGCGAACACCACCCACGAGGGGGCGGAATCAAAGCGGCTCGAGGCGTCACCCTTCTCTCACGTGCTTGCATTTATAGTAGAGGCCGTGGGGTTGGTTGTCGCCTTCCCGCTCCCACTCAATATTTTGAAAAAGTGGTGGGTTTACTAATTATGGTTGCGGTCTTGACAATAAGAAACAATAAATCAAAGTACCCGAATAGGGTCGGTTATGTAAGCAAGCCTACGCCCCGTCTTATTCGTTGGAACATATGTGAATGATTCGAGGCCAATCCGGCAAGAGAAGCCTGTTTAGCCCGAAGGCTTATCGGCTATGCTAAGTCTGTTGAAGCGATGTAACGTACATCACACGTGGAGAAGTCGATTGAGCGAAGCTCGGTTGAACTCGCCCAACCATGGTTAGACCATTTCGAACCCATGTACTAAGATTCTCCGATTTCTAAATTGTAACCCAAAGCGTAATCTCGTTTACGTTTTAAGGTGGGTTCTTAAGAAGCCATCACCGAAAAGCTCAACGATTTATCAAGTGGGATTCACCGAGAATCCATCACTAAAATCGTAACGATTGACAAAAACCCGGTCCTCGGTTTTATAATTAGTTACTTATTATTTAACTACCACATATTAAATTAATAAGCATTCATACTAATTATTCGAGTTATACACGTCTATTTTAATTGAAATTAAAAAACTACGTGTATGCATTGGAGTGGAATCATGAAGATGCAAGTCATGGCAATTTTTCGGTTTTTAAGCACGTAATCTTGATCAAACACAAAATTATACCGAAAAGAAACAGCAGAGATGGACCGCTTGCACTTGCATTAACTATTTTCTAAGGAAAAGTAAAACTTAATCTAAAACTTCAAGTCTTGATCTTCAAACTTGAATCATCCAGGATCTTGAAAGTTCTTCGATTTTCATACTAACCATGAAGCATGAGAGAGAGAGGCAGTAATATCTAAATATATTAAAAATATATATATTATTAGAATTGTTTTGTTAAACAAAAACTTTTTTTTTATTTTTATAAAGCTCTCGGCTAACACAAAAAATATAAACCCTTTTTTTTTTTTTTTTTTTTTTTTGTTGTATACGGCAGAAAAGTTTTTTTTTTGTTTTTTTTTTTTTTATTTTATTTTTATATATATAAATTTTTTATTAAACCTATCAGGCCTTGCGGCCAAAAAGCAATGGACAGCCCAAAAAAAAAAAATGTCATTGCCGCATAAAAAAAAACAGCCGAGGCAAAAAAAAAAGAGGTTATTAAACAATTCGGCCTCCTCCCGTTGTTACCTTCTTCATGATCTTCAACACCATGATCTTCGTCGTCTCGAACCCGGAACAAAATAAAAATTACAACAAAGATGCTATATTTTTTTCGATTGCATTAAATTTAAAATCAAATCACTATCTTTCGATTGTTCTAAACAAAAGAATTTACAAAATAGATCTACGAGTAAGCAAATCAACCCCTAATCCATCTCTTCAACCACAACATTCACAAGCATACAACATGATTAATTTGAATTTTACCATAAAAAAGCGAAATAAAAACATCTAAAACATCTTTTTCACTCCAAGATCTAAAATTCATATACTTTGATCGTTAGATCGAAAATTTCTCTCGCTACCACTTGTTAGAAGTAATATCGTCGGATCAATCATAGATTGACCCGATTACGCAATGAATGCATCGGATCAAGATCTAAACGAAACAAAGAACATAAATTAAATATCTAAATCTCTGAGGGGTTTAGGGCTCTACCTTTTTATAGTCTTAACTCCAAGAACGATAGATCTCAAGAACACGTATTTTGAGAAGCCATAGCCTTCAACGCGTGTGTCTCCCAAAGAACACCAAGTGGATGGTGTTTCCCGCCGCCGGACCTCCTTGATATGCTAATGGAATAATCCGAAGATTATTCCAACTCAAAACTCCCTCGAAAAATAGCCGAAAACTCCAAGCTATTTCTCTTCCCAATTGGCGTGTCAAAAGGCTGGAGAAGAACTCTCTTTATATAGGAGAGTAAACTTAACCTCAAGGATTAAATAATTAAGAGATAATTATTACATTAATCCTTTTTCCAAATAAAAGATAAATAAAATAATTATCCCAAACAAATTAGGATAAATCATATTATTATCTAATATTTCATGAATTATCATTTAACAAATAAAAGATAAATCATTGCATTAAATAATTATCAAGAAAACTAATTTCCTAATAATTATTAACCACAAAAGTGAAGCCACCTTTTTATTAAAAGGTTCACACGCATTAAAACCATATTTGACCAATTAGGTCAAAAGGTCAATCTGTTAATTTGGTAAGTCACTAAAAATATCTTTTAGTGTATATTTAATTATTTAGTCCAATTAAACAATTAATCCACATATCTATTAAATAACCCAATCCACTATTTAATTATAATTGAGGTGCATCGACGAGAAACCTATATGCTATATTATATTAATACGCGCGTCGGGACCCATATTCGTATTCGATAAGCTACAATAAATCGAATAAAAATTATTCATCAGACGATGAATAATTATATCCAACCTATTAATTCCGGGATTACACCACCATAAACCCAAAGCCGAACTCTATCGAATATAGATAACTTACACTCAATTTATGAGTGGAAAGCGTCCACCGATATAATCATTATATACGGATAAATCCTCCATGGTATCGGCATCCATTCGAGTGGGAAGTCTCAGTGAACCCGACTCGAGAATATCTTATCCTTATTCACCATTAACCCCCCAGGTGATCAATTAGTTCACATATACCGACTAGTAGCTAATTAGTCTAAATATGAACTCGGCCGATCGATCATTTTCTCGGGGCTAACAAATAAGGGAATTTTCTCTACTTCCCGAGGAAGGAATGGATTCCATATCCGTGATAGCACGGACTACTTTCATCCTCGAATATAGCCAACGAAGTGTTGGACCACATACTTGAAGTGATCCTTACTAACACATCAAACTCTACCCTAGTTTAAGCGGTTATGCAGTGATCACCTCAAGATTGAGATTAATCCATATATGATCATCTTGTGATTCGATAAGACTTCGAATACGGAATTATATCGAGAACTCAAATCAAATCGGCCAAATTACTATATGATTATCATCGTATATAAATGCGCCACTAGGTACCCTATTACCGACGGTCCGGATAAGCATCACACACTAAAGTGTTCAGGCGCATTATTAGCAAATTAATCATGAGACCCATACTCAGTTAATAAAGCGCTACGGACTAAGTTAATTTTAAGTACATCTCACTAACTCAATCCTCGTGTGTATAGACATACCTTTGAGTTATGTGATTACATAAACGAGGTACTTAGGGTTTTCGATAGTGTCTTAATTATAAGCATACATGCATATAATAAGATGAATTATTAATTCTGTTAAAAAACAATCATATAATTGTCTTTCGGGTCTATGTAGATGATATACTAATCACAGGGAATAACAACTCACTGATCAAGCAGTTCATTATCAACTTGAACTCAAGATTTTCACTCAAAGACCTTGGTGAACTAAGTCATTTTCTAGGACTACATGCCTACAGGGATGCCAGTGGTTTGTATTTGCACCAAACTCACTATGCTTCACAACTGATCAATAAAGTTCAAATGCAGCACCTGAAACCTGTTCCAACTCCAATGGTAACTGGTATGGATCTTTATGATGAAGAGTCTGAATTTTTAGATCATCCTACAATGTTCAGAAGCATCCTAGGAGCACTACAATATTTGACCTATACCAGACCTGACTTATCATTTGCTGTAAATCAACTTAGTCGGTAAGACGAGGCTCAGGACTTGTCCACAGGAATGCTTTAAAAAGAATGCTGAGATATGTGAAGGGCAATCTGCATAATGGCCTACATTTCAAACCTGGTGCAAATCTGGACATCACTTGGATCTGATGATCTTGACCGAGGTTGTGATACTAAGGGCAGGAGATGCATTTGCGAGTCTTCGTGTATATCTCTGGGAACTCTCTCATCTCCACGAAGCTCAAAGCGACATGTTGTATCAAGATCTAATCTGAGAATCGAGAATATAGGGCACTGGCTAATGTAGCTGCTGAAATCCAGTGGTTGAAATCTCTCATGTCTGAACTACATCTTCCAGTACTAAGTGTTCCTACAACCTGGTGTGACAACATAAGTGCAAATCACCTGGCTCATAATCCTGTGTTCCATTCTAGGACCAAGCACATAGAGATTGATGTGCATTTTGTGAGGGATCAAGTTATGTAACACAAACTCAGAGTTCAACATGTGCCTTCCTGTGATCAAGTGGCAGACTGTCTCACCAAGGCTCTGTCAGGGACCAAGTTTCTTTCATGAGAGAGACAAACTAAATGTTGTTGTTGTGTGTGCTTTAGTTTGAGAGGCATTTAAAAGATAAAAGTATTTTAAATAAGGGTATTTGTGGTAATACATTAGTGGTCCATGTAGTACTGTGTTGAGGTGTCCATAATCTTTTGCTGGATTTTATATAACAACCTTATGCTGATGTGTACAAGGATTTGGCTAATGTATAAGTGCCAAGAACATTATCCGTATGAATACGAAAAACATTTTATCTCTAAATGATATAAACTTTCTGTCTACAAGGAATCAAAAGATATTCTTGGCACATTTGCTTGCTTTTCCCTCAGAAATATAATTTCTTGCGTCATAAGAAGAGGCATCAGCCATGGCTCCTTTCCAAACATCATTCTTGGATTGTAAAGGTCGACTATTATACGAGAAACTTAGCATCTCCAAACAAGCAATAGAATTATGGGCTTTGAGGCCTGGACTTTTGGTGGGTTCTCTCTCAGGATTTTAGTGGGCATAATCTTGAATTGTGTTATTGAGCTCAACTATGCTGGAAAAACCTGCAATTATGCAAGAAACTTTGATTCAAATGTCGATATGCCATTGGACAGTGATGTCTTCAGTGTCCCTCCTGGTTATAACGCACCCCAGCAGGTAATATATGTTCTTCCTCCTTCCTCCCCCCCTTGGTATTCTGTTATTCCATTCAATATAACTGTTTATCCCAGAATTTTTAAATTTGTTAGCTTAAATTGAGCCTGTGTGTGGATTAATATGCTTAATAGCACTTCATTAAGTATTTCATAGAAAAATCAATTGGCAAACGTTATGCAGTGATTGACCAATAGCTGTAACATAAGATGAAACAGAGAGAAAACAAAAAAGACAAACAGGAAAGAAGTATTATTTAGTTTTGTTAATTGGCAAGGGCTCACCATTTCATGGCAGGGATTGTTGTCTTTATTTGCCCTTTTAGTTCCCCTGCTAAGTAGCAGATTGAATATTAGTGAGTTTTTTTTTGAAAAAATTCACTACTTGATTAAACTATTGTTCTCTGTGAAGGTTCATATAACACAAGGTGATTATGAAGGGAAGGGTGTGATAATCTCATGGATTACACCTGATGAACCCGGCTCAAGTACCGTGCTTTACTGGGCGGAGAATAGCAAGGTTGTCTATAGTGCTGATGGCATTATACTCACTTACAACTTCTATAATTACACATCTGGTTTCATTCATCATTGTTTTATCAAAGATTTGGAGGTATGCAAATGGATGGTTTCTTTGTTTTTCTTTCTAATCAACTGTTGTGGAAAAATCCTTTACTTTTGCAAATTTGTTTAATGAAATGTTTCTCTTATAACACAGTACGAGACTAAATATTACTACGAAGTTGGTAATGGCAACTCAAAGAGACAGTTTTGGTTTGATACTCCTCCTGCTCTTGGTCCTGATGTTCCTTACACATTTGGCCTAATAGGTAAAATATGCAGATTTGTATTTCCTTTTTGTTGGGTATCTCTGAACCAAATTCAAAAGCGTATAGTGATTTAAATATGTTCTTTATTTCTAGCATTTATGCATTAATTGGCATAAATTTGTGTGCTTTAGATTTTCTTCATGGATCGCTTTTACTGGTATTAAACAAACTCTTGATCATAATGGTATCTGTGTCAATGTATAACAGAAGCATTGATTGTTGTGTGGAATGTTCATATACTGATTTTCTTTTGGCGTTTCGTCTGGGTCTTTGTAAAGTTCATGGCTTTTGTTGTCGGGGTGTCACGCATTTATCTCAATATTATGCTAGTACATTTAACACAAACCGAAATTGATGATGTAAATACCAAACTAACTTTGTAAACTCACATAATATAAGGTTATGAACAGGTGATCTTGGGCAGACTTATGATTCCAACATGACGCTAACTCATTATCAAGAGAACCCAGCAAGTGGACAAACACTCTTGTTTGTTGGGGATCTCTCATACGCTGATAATTATCCGCTCCATGACAATCGTAGGTGGGACACATGGGGGAGATTTATTGAGAGAAGTGCTGCATATCAGCCTTGGATCTGGACCGCAGGAAATCATGAACTTGACTTTGTTCCTCAAATTGTATGAACCTTTTATTTACAATTACCAGTATAACAAGGCATATTTTTCATCCTTTACTTGATTATTGTTAAATTTACAATGTTGATTAGGGTTTCTTGGTTTTGGCTCAATTTATCAGTTATCATATGAAGTTGAAATATACTTTTTGTGTGATCTGATACATCTTTCCTTGGAATGGAGAAATGCTAACACATTCTTCTTCATTTGTTTATTCAAGTATGCCTTCAACGAAACAAATCGGAGTAGTACAAAGCTAACTTTGATAGACATGTTTTGGTGCAGGGTGAAACTAGGCCATTCAAGCCATATATTTATCGTTATTTTGTGCCATCTGGAGCCTCAAACAGCACTTCTCCTCTTTGGTACTCGATTAAAAGAGCCTCAGCACACATAATTGTGATGTCATCATATTCAGCTTATGGTAAGAGTTCAAAATTTTGGGTTTTGCTCTTAAATTTGTCTTATTCTCATACAGTGTTCTCATATTCAGCATTTGTCTTGACTAAGAAGAGGACATTCTGGTAAAAATAAAATTATGCGCTCACAATTACGTGCTAAGTTGTGGGTTATATGTGTTCATAGGGAAATACACTCCTCAGTGGAAATGGTTTACCAACGAGCTACCTAGAGTGAACCGAAGTGAAACACCATGGCTCATTGTGCTCATGCATTCCCCTATCTACAGTAGCTACGTGTCTCACTACATGGAAGGAGAAACCATGCGCGTAATCTATGAACCATGGTTTGTGGAATACAAGGTTGATGTTGTCTTTGCTGGACATGTTCATGCTTATGAGAGATCTGTAAGTTTTTATGGTCCTTCAGTGCTAACTTCCACATTCAGATCAGTTTCATTAAATTTTATTCCATATTTTTTTTTTTGTTTGATTTCAATGAACAACTACTATTACACAGAACCAGAACTTTTTTTGGACTCGTTTAAACGAATGAAATGAGCGAAAAGCAAATGCATTTCATTGCAGGAGCGTATATCAAGCGTAAGGTACAATATTGTGAGCGAATTATGCGCTCCAATCAATGATAACTCAGCACCTGTTTATATAACTATCGGAGATGGTGGCAATCAAGAAGGTTTATCTACCGAGTATGTCATGCTAGTACAAAATTTTGGTCTTTCTTTCTCCATTTATTACAATGTCTGCTTCCCCCTGTAGAAGAGAAGTGTTTCTGATATGTTAACATTTTGGTGTATTTCCTTCCCTATAGGATGACTCATCCACAGCCAAGATATTCAGCTTACCGTGAAGCAAGCTTTGGCCATGGAATATTTGATGTTAAGAACAGGACTCATGCGTATTTCTCTTGGCATCGTAATCAAGATGGAACTGCAGTGGAAGCTGATTCTTTATGGTTCCTTAATAGGTATTATAGCGCGATGGAGGAGTCCTACACAGCTGCATTGTAGATTTGTATAGTAGCCAATTCATGTAAGGCATGCGAGTTTGTCATTACCGACAACTTACTATATATACCTGTTTGCCTACCTACGGTTGTTGTGTTCATGTATCATGTTGCTATAGGTTTCTGAAGTGTTCCTGTTTGTCCAGTTCACAGATTGTGTATATTGTACATGATTTGAAATGCTAATTACACTGGGATTGCAGAGCACAAAGCTTTAAGTGTCTCAATTAGGCTCTATTTTTTTTTTGACATTGTGGAGTGTACTTTTTTAAGAGGAGTCAATGTGACAAAAAAAGGTAGGGGCTGATCATGGCTTGATTTGATTGGAGGATTCAGTCCGGCTTGGACATATTCTGGTCAGTTTGGGGCTATAATTTTTCCCCAACCAAACCGAAAGATGTCAAACCCAATGGTTTGGTTCCAACCGGTTTCAGTTTAGAATCGGTTTGGTTTCGGTTTTAACAAGCTAGTCATTTTACACAAACCGTTGAATCCAAAGTCTATAATAGTTAAATCCATCCACGTTTTGCTTTCGTTTATTCCACCATTACTCTATGTATGAGGCTCTGTGTTTCGAAATGTTTAAATTTTGGGTATAGCCGAATGACAAGTATCCGATATTTGCTTGGATATTCGGGTCTCGGCGTTATACATAATTCATTGATGTGATCTGTCTGATTACACCTAAAGGGTGATTTTTATGCGGGGCATGTGTTTAAGAAGGTGTTTGACCAAAGTTTTTGCCAATATGATTTTTTTTGAACAAGTTCTTGCCTAAAAGACTCTCATCACACATTTACACCTGAGTTGCCCAAAATGCCCCTAAATCCCAAATTCCCCCCAAATCCCTAATTCCACCTTCTAACCCTAAAATCCAATTCAGAATTATAATTGGGGATTTAACCCGACCCGGTCCCTTTAAATTCCGAAAATACCCCTGATTTTCCCCCCAAAATCCCCAATCCCCCAACCCTAATTTAACCCGCCGTTATATATGATGAAAATCCGAAAAAAAAACCTCCATTTCACCCGCCCTTCCACTTCCTTCACACCCCCATCTTCTCCCTTGAAGAAGATAGAAAGTTTGAGTTGACGACATCTCGGGTTGATATCATTATATGAAAGTACATTAAAGGTGAAACAGAAACATGGACGACGACACTAAAGAACGTGGACGACGAAACAACAATACTTAGCAAACAAAGAAGGTATTTATGTTGATTTAATGATTTTTAATTCGTGTAGAATTTGTCATTGTTCTTGAATTAGCAAACAAGGAAGTTGAATTAATAATTGAGAAACAGGGCCTTTAAAATGCAGTCATGTTCTTTTTTAATCCTTAATATAATCGTAATCGTTGTATTGAATTGAAGTAAAGCAGGAAGACTGTGAAGAAATTGTTGGTGCGTGATGGTTAAGGAAGACTCAAAAGAAGTTTCGTTTTATGTTTGTTACCCGGTTGAGGTTGAAAAGAGTGATGATGGTGTTTGGTCGTAGAAGTCGTAGGATGTGAAAACAGACGAATTAACGACTATTTTAAACCTCCCAAAGAACATTTCATTTGATGGATTGTATGACGAGGTGAAAGAAGAGTTGGGAATTGATACAAGGTTGTATGATTTTGGGATGAAAGTTATGGCCCCCGTTAGTAAAGCTAAACCGATGCTACTTAATTGTGATAAGCTTGTGAGAAGGTTCTTTAATGTTTGTGATCTAAACAAAGATTTGATATTAGTTATTTTGAAAGAGAAGGGAAAAGAAAAAGACACTGATATTGAAGTGGAAGTAACACATGTTCAGAATTATATTGAAAGTCAACAATCATGTGATCCTGTAGTTTATGTGATGGGAACTCAAGAAACAAGTGTTGAAATGGATGTTGATGTTATTGCGATTAAGAGAGATTTTTTGAAGAGACATGCTTGAATTCGGCAACTCAAGAACCAAATGTTGATGTTATTGCGATTAAAGAAAGTTGTATTGTAGAGACATCTTTAAAATCGGGAACTCAAGAGCCAAGTATCAAAATGGATGTTGGTGAAGTGGCATGTGTTGAAGAAGAGGTTTTTGATAGAAGAAGAGAAAGTGTTGATAGATTTGAGGCTAATGAGATATTTGAAGATTCTTTATTGATGCATTTGGGTGAAGATGCTTTTTTAGTATCACAGGAAACGTCAAATATGGACACTTTGAATGATGATGGCTTGAATGGTGGTGATCGCTTGAATGCAACGGAACCCACAAATGTTGATACTTCGAATGGTGGTGATCGCTTGTATGAAACGGAACCCACAAATGTTGATACATTGAATGGTGGAGATCGCTTGAATGCAACGCAACCCACAAATGGTATCCTTGTTCCAAGTAATGTGGGTGTACCTCATGTGAGCATTCCTGAAGATGAAGACATTCATGTGAAGGATTTGTTTAAAAACAAATCGTTGTTGGTATTTAAGGTTGAGATGTTAGCTGTGAAGTATCATTTTGAGTTTAGAACGCAATCTTCCACCAAAAAGCTATGTGTGGTGTTATGTGCAGTAAAAGGATGCAGATGGCATCTGCGAGCAAACAAATTTGATGCGTCTAAACGCTTTGAAGTTCGAAAGTATTCAAGTAGGCATACTTGCCCATATATGCTTCGTCAGAAAGATCACAGACATGCTTCTTACAAGCTAGTTGGCCGATACTTTTTTTCGAAGTTTAAAGACGCCAACCGTATTTACTCTCCGAGGGATATGATGATTGATTTTATGTCAAAGTTTGGATATGAGATTAGTTATCACAAGGCGTTCAAGGCGAAGCGTTATGCGAATTCATTGGTTCGGGGATTTCCAAAAAAGAGTTTTGAAAAATTACCTAAGTATTTTCATAGGTTGGAGGCCAGAAACCCAGGAACTATGACGGAGATTGAAACTAAAGGAAACGACGAGTTTTTATATGTTTTATGGCACTTGGTGCAAGTATAGAGGGGTTCAAGTTTATGCGGCCAGTCGTTTCTGTGGACGGAACACATTTGAAAACGCGTTACAAAGGGGTTCTACTTGTGGCAACGTGTGAAGATGGAAATGGTCAAATATTTCCAATTGCGTGGGCTGTTGTTGATTCTGAAAACATTCCTACATGGACCTGGTTTTTCATAAAGTTAAAACCCATTATAGGTGACACCGACGATCTATCAATAATTTCTGATCGTGCTGAAAGTATCAAAACAACATTCAGTAATGTGTTTGAGAATGCGCACCATGGATTTTGTGTATATCACATCCAAAAGAATTTGAGGAGTCCTTATCCTGGTCGCAATGTGTCGACGTTTTTTATGCCAGCTTCAAAGGCCTATACTGTTTTAGAGTTTAATGTGCATTGGGAAAAATTATCTGCAATATGTGATAAACTTGACGAGTATTTGGAAGAAGCATCATTTCCTTTCTGGTGTAGATCTCAGTTTAAAGGTTTACGGTACAATATAATGACAACTAACCATGCCGAGTCTTTAAGCGACAAGTTATTGCGTGCTCGGGAATTTTCAATAGTTGGTTTGCTTGAGCGTATCCGGGAGGTTTTACGGTGTGGTTTGGTGAACGAAGTAAACGTGGTGAAGAATGTGTTTCTGTGCTCACTCCCAAAGGAGAAGAACGAATGACAAAAAGATACAATAGAGTATGGAAGTTCAAGGTTTATGTAGTTTCTTCCGTTAAGTATGAAGTGTTTGACAACGATACTATGTTGACTTACATTGTTGACTTGGATGTTTTCAAGTGTACATGCAAGAAATTCGATTTAGATAGATTTCCATGCTATCATGCTGTTGCTGTGGTCAAGCACATAGGGAGCCACGGCTACAACTATTGCACTTGGTATTATAGCAGCGAATATTGGAGGAAAGCTTATTCTCAAAGTGTGTTCCCCTTGATAAATGAAGCAGAATGTGAGTATCCCGCTGATGTGCTTAATAGGAAGGTGTTGGTGTTCTCGGTGAATTTTATGATTTATATCGCAATATTTTATAGCAATAATCCCCGTGTTTTAGTAATTTTTATAGAAAATTACGTATTAAATGAATAAATTGAAGAAATGGTTGTAGAGTTATAAAAAGTGTAAAACGTGCCAATTACGTGTTTAAAATGATGATTTTATTTTGGTTTGAGTCGTGTTACACTTTGGTATGCTTTCAATGACTTGCGGTGTTGAATGCAATTTGTAAAAAAGATGATTTAAAGTGTGTAATCGTGCTCGAAGAGTGGGAGTCAAGAATAAAGAGATAAAGATGAAAGGTCGAATTTGAAGGCATCTTTGAATAACGTCTGAAGTATTGAATCGGCGCCCCGAAAGCGAGCAGCGTTTGATGTCCCGTCCACGGACGGGCGTCGAAATAGTGGTGGCGCCCACTGGAAGAATTTTGATTCGAGGATCTTGAGAATTTTCTTTGGCGGCGTCGATTTTGTCCAAATTAAAGAAGGACGTGCGTCCAGGCCCAGCTCGGCCCGACTCAAACAAGTTTTGCACACTGGACGGGCGTCCAGGGTGTTTTGGACGAGCGTCCGAACGCCGCCATAGTCCACCGCCTTACTCATCTATTTAAACAGCGCATGGGAAACCCTAAAGAGGATCATGATTCCAGCCGCACTTTTTAATATAGCAGCAGCCGCAATTCATACCACATTATTCCAGCCGCACCAAAGCCTAATTAGAAGATGAATTCTTCCAATCCAATAATCATGTTCAACAACATGATTGTTGGCTAAGCACATCGCGGTGGGACAACGGATGAAACCGATCAACATCAACACCAACTAGATGATTTTTAGCTACATGTTTAGTGAGTAAAAGTTACAGTTTTTCATCAATTGGATATTGTTCTTTATTGTTTATGTTTTATTTGAATCGAAAGATCGATGAAACTACTTTTATGCTTTGAATTTGTATGGGAATATTGTTCGAGCCTTAGTCTTTCAATTGATGCAATTAGTTGTAATTCGAGAGATCATTTATAATTAATTGAGTCGAGTTTTGGAGACGATCTCATGATCTTGTTTTGCATGCCGTTTAGTTTTGCTTGAGAAAGAAAACGAAACCCTAGATTTGTTTAAAGGAATTTAATCGAATTCGCGATAGATCATTACTAAAAATCGTATCTTTAACTTGTCATCTAGTTGGGGTTGGGTTGGTTGATTGGTGGATTCCCGTTGCCTTGCCGTTTCTTTTTAATTACTTGATAAATCGAATAGTTCGTATCAATTTGATTGCTACGTTTAGTTGTTTTAGGAACCCCTAGATGTTAATTGTTATTTTTACGCAAATTTTACGTTCCAAATTCTTTGTTCATCGTCATCGTTCATCATCTCAATTCATTGTTCATTGTTTTTATAGTTTAATTAGTTTAAACCCTAGTCGTAGTTAATAGTCGTGACATATTTGATAGAATAACTGCCCTTAATCCGATAAACATTCGATTCCCTTAGGACGACTCGGTAACACCCTATACTACGAACCTTATACTTGGGGTGTTCCGATAAAATAAATTTAAAACTAGTTTTATCGAACAAGTTTTTGGCGCCGGCACCGACGGTGACAAAGAGACTATCCGGACGTCCATCAAAAAAGAGAAAGAATTCTACCAGAGACGGGAAAAGGGTTATACACTGTGGTAAATGCAAGAAAACATGCCATAATAAAACTAGTTGTTCGCGATTGATTTGTGAAGATGATGGTAGCAGTGTTGTTTCTTTTTAGCGTATCTCAAAGTATGTTGTGTTGTAACTGGTCATATAACAAGTTTAAGTATGTTCATTGTATGCTCGGTCTTATAACAAGTGAAGTATCTTTGTGTTTTAAGTAGTCTAATAAGTATGTTGTGTTGTAACTTGTTTTATAATAAGTTTAAGTATGTTGTCTTGTACCCGGTATAATAACAAGTTTAAGTATGTTTTGTTGTAAGTGGTAACAATTTCAAGTATGTTAAGTTATAACTGCTAAAAATTTCAAGTTAATTGTGTTTTAAACTGGCAAAAGTGAAAATATCAATAGTTAAGGAAGCCAAGAACTGGTACAACACAATGTTTGTTAATTACCAACATGGAATACAAAATACATAATAATACAACCCCCCATAATAGTCAATAATTTCTTTTTCATTGAATGTGATTCGTTCTTCTGCCTAAGCTTCTCAATTAGTGTCTCAGTACGATCAATCTTGTCTTTGTCCTTCCTCACCATTTGAGCTGTGATCTCCAAACGTTTCATTAACTCGGTAACATTGATCTCAACGTGTTCCATTTTTTCAACGTCCATTTCTCGCTTCTTCTTTAACAATTCAATCTCCTTTTGATTGACAACTACTTTCCGCACCAAGTTGAAGGAGTTATTGACAGCTTCTTGTGTCCCGGTATATGAAGACAATTCATTATGCCAAAGGAAAAAAATTGCATCTGAGTTCATGCTGTTGCAAGATAAGAAATTAAACCAGTGAATAAAAAAATAATTATTGTATCAATGCAGCTGGAATTATAAAAAAAAAAATTCGAGTCAAGAGAATTCATACCGGGTATAATTCGCAAGTAAAGAACTTTCTGTCTGGGTTCTTCTTTGTACCTGATGTTGTAAGTTTAGCTGGAATGCCACACTTGCAAAATATATTCCCATGAAATAGCTGAGCTTCGTTTATGTTGGTAGAAGATCCAGAAATTGTTGAACATCCAGCTTCGTTTTGATTCATATTCTTAAAGAAAGTGGGGGAATTGCAAGCAGTCAATGAAATACGGTCTCAAATATTTGTCCAAGTTCAGATGATAAAGCTCAGAGAAGATGTTAGTATTTAATCAAAAAAAAAAAAAGATGTTCACACTTATTCTTTTAAGATAAAAGGAGATAAAATGGCCTATACCATCTGCTCACACATTGTTAACATATGCTCACACATTGTTAACATAGTAGCCCATAAGCTCATGGGAAAAAAAAAACAGGGGATGGATAAACAAGCCAATCTGAGAACAACCATATCCTCCTCTAACAGGGGTAATGTCAATATCAAACAATCGTCTTAGTATTTAATCAAAGTTCCACCAATATTGATCACAAAGTCATATGCTAAATAGAAAGTTAAGTTCAAAACGTTAATTTTAGTCAAACAAAGACTCAATCAGATTCTAGTTTGTTCACCAGAAAGTTAAAACTTATAATTTTAGTTCATATTGTGCTAAAGAAATGATTACTATCTTCCCCTTACAACACATTTTTCTTCACAAATAAAAGAATAGCAACATTGATTAGATATTTGTTCTTCTGAACGAGACAAAGCAAAGAAATCACTTTTCAAAAAAACCACATCAAATACCTGCAAATTCGTGAAAGAGTAAGCACAGCGGGTTGTTTATGCCGGAATCGGATTCAAACACCCTTAGTAACTGCAAACAATTTACATAAATTAATCAAATAAGAATATAACTTTTTAAGGATGAATATATACTACAAATAACACGGGTTGAAATACCTGCGCATTCGTGAAAACATTGCTCCAAGCGCTTGATTATGGATGGGATAAGGTAAGAAGGTGAGAGCGATGGAAGAGGACAGAACCGGCAAATTGGATGATTGGAGTATGAGAGAGGAATTCCTATGCTCTAATTACTCAGCCCCCTTCGTCAATTCTTTTGAAATTTGAAAGAAAATTCAAATTTTGGGGAAAAGGTAGCAGGAAACGAAAATTGGGGGAAATTTCTGGAGGGAAACAAACGAATTTGGGTGGTAAGCAACAATACCGTACATATCTTTTTTATATAACAACAATACATATGTATATAGTGAAATAAATAATAATTATTACAACAAAGTAACAATGAAATATATAATAATAACATTATCGAATATATCACGCATTATTATTGCATTACAATAAGAAAACATAAGATATTACCAAACAAATTAAAAAAACATACAATAAACGATTAAAATAAAACATCTAACAATAAACAATAACCACATAAAATAAAAGAAATTACCAAATATCTTACAATAAACGATATTACAATAAAACAAGTTCGTTAATACATTATGATTCATGATTCGATAATCTCATCTGTCATATAAAACTCTACACCAGCTTGCTCTGCTATGGCGGTGATGAATGTCCCGTAAGGAAGTCCGACTTCACGTGTACTCTCGGTCACTCTTCTAATTTCAAAAAACATTATGTCAACAACATCAATAGGTGTATTAGTCATGATAGTATGAATGAGGAGAAGTTGTTGTGCTGAGACGGTGTACGAATGACGAGGTGGCAATAACCTAAACTGGACAAAACGACGCCAATATTCACTTTCACCGGCCATGCGGGTAAACGGCAAAGCGAGCTCGTTGTAATCACCATTTCGAATCCAAACTGCACCCGGGCAAACACAATGCACGGCAGCTTCTAGAGCATGAGTCTCGTCAACGTACTCAACATCAATAGGCATAGAAGAAGCAATAGGTAAACAAAGATAGTTGTTAAGAAAGTACGATCGTAATCCACGCGGACTCCACGTACAATTGCTTAATGATTATCGGTGCAGAAGAAGTTAATCGCAATAAAATTCACGTACCATGTCAACATTGACACGAGCAGGGTGTTGAGCTAACCTTTGCCGACCTCGATTGGCCAACCGGCGATGAATGCATCTCGTTTCGTATAGGGGTTGACCCATTACAACCAAGAATTGTTCTTCTGGATGGATGTGCCGCATCTCCCAGTTAACCACGAACATTTTTGCCACCCCCAAGTTCTCAAAACGATTAGGGTGTACGTCGTTGAACACATCATCGACTTGTTGGATCATATATCCAACATTGGGCTTATATGTGAAATAATCGTTATGTCGTAGACTGTCAATAAATGTTAGTCCGTTTAAAGTGATCTACTACGGTTATAATTATTGGACTGTAACGTATCGCTATGGTGTGGACCTTTAATGTGTAGAAACTCGGAGGTAATTTCTAATTTTATGATGGGTAAAATTGGAAAGACCTAATAAATATTTTACTATATAAGGGTGGGTTATGGTCCCTAAGTCATATACTTTTCCTACTCTCTTTGACCCCCATTATCATTAGAGAGAAAAAATACAGAGAATACAAAAGGGTTCTTACGATAAGAAATAGGAGGTATATAGATGCGGAAGATCGATCCTACAACATCTAAAGAGTCTTCACGCTATGGATTCGGTATGTTTGTAGATTAATATCGTTCTCTAGATTCTCAATAATTTAGCATAATCGATCACGAGGTAATGTGATTGAATCACATAAGGATTATTCTAACAAGTGGTATCGAAATGAATTATGTTGAATTATCGAGAATCGATTTTATATTGGTCTCAACATCCTTCCGCATGTGGATCGTTTTCTTTTACGGTATAGTTTTCCTCGTTGCTTCATACCCCTTAATTATGCCGCAATAGCAACTGTAAATGTTTTTCTTGGTTTTGCTTTTGATTGTAATGATAATTTTTTTTTGGGTATGGATTCAATGACGGTGGTGGCAATAAGCATTCTGTAGTTTCACGACTGGTTTTATTTCCGGCGACGGAAATATTACCATAGGGTTGTTTTATTAATAATAATAAAATAAAAAATAAAAAAAAAAAATAAAATAAAATAGGGAAAAGGGTTCCGATAATAATGCGGCGGTTGGAAAGCTAATGGACTACATTAGGTTTATGTTTTTTATGGACCTTTTATTTTAATTCCTTTTTTATGGATTTAGTAAGGTCCATTTAAGGAAAGTGGAGTAACGTATTTTTTTTTGGGATCAATTGTGTACAGTTATTTGTCTTTTATTTATTTGATTATGTTAATGAAATAAAATAATCAAAACAATCTAGATTCAGGGCACTAAAACAAAGATAAAATAAAATAATAATAATTCAGAACCTTTGATTTAATTTAGTTGTTTGGACTAAAATTACGAAACTCAAATAATGGTATGTACATATCCTGGGATGATTTAACGGAAGCAGAATGTCACCAAAGTGACGACTTTTGTGGAAGTTGTTTCATCTTAGTATATAAAAAGATGTGTTCATGTGATTTATATAAAATTTTCATCGGCCCAAAGGAAGGTGATTTTTTGTTAGAATTGTGTGTGCACCTACAGTAATGAACATGTGATAATTATTCGGTTTACGTATGAGCAGTAGTGCGGCCCAAAGGAAGTACTGTTGTTTGATACGTTCTTATTATCAATGTTTGATTACTGCCCAAGATATCAATTACAAATTAATATTATTGTCCAAAGATAAGATATTGATGGAGTGCCGATATCTTGAAATGGGACTTACCTTTATTTAAGTTTATTAAATTGGTTCTGAATTAATTTGGTTTTATATATATGTGAGCATGATTAGTTATTTTGTTTTGTTGTTTTCTCTTGTATAGCAATGTCTACTCCGGCTAATATATTACAAAGCATTAATTCCATCCCTATGTTGAATGGCACTAATTTTAAGTCATGGCAAGAGAACCTCCTCATAGTTCTCGGAGTCATGGATCTCGACCTTGCGTTAAGGATCGATTCTCCTCGCACTCTACGGATGACAAAGATCGCCGATCATAAAAGGGATTTGGAAAAGTGGGAGAGATCGAATCGCATGTGTATGATGATCATGAAAAGGCCATTCCGAAGCATTCGGGGGCACTATTGCTGAAAATATTACTACAGCTAAAGAATTTCTTGAGGATATTGAGAAAAGGTTTGTCAAAAATGAAAAGTCTGAAATTGGTACGCTTTTGACAAATCTGATCTCAATGAGGTATATATGGCGGTAAAGGCAACATTAGAGAATACATAATGGAGATGTCTCACATGGCTTCAAAATTAAGAGCACTCAAGCTTGAACTCTCTGAGGACTTGCTGGTGCATTTGGTTCTGATATCTCTTCCAGCACAGTATAACCAATTTAAAGTGAGCTACAATTGCCAGAAAGAGACTTGGTCTCTGAATGAGCTCATTTCACATTGTGTTCAAGAAGAGGAAAGGTTGAAGCAAGACAAGACAGAAAGTGCTCATGTTGTCCTAACCTCTAAAAATAAAGGCAAGGCTGTAAAAAGGAAGAAGGAAAAAGAAGCTGCAAATACAACTCCACCTAAGAAGCAGCAAAAGGTACATGCACATGCGACAACTAATGTTGCAAGCACTAGTACTGATGGAGCTAAAAGCTGTTATTTCTGTGGAGCTGAAGGGCATCAAAAGAAGCAGTGTACCAACTATCACGCTTGGTATGCTTTTCTCTTTGGTTTCATCTGAAGTTAATTTGACCTTGGTACCAAGACACACGTGGTGGATAGATTCGGTGCAACAACTCACATCAGTGTGTCTATGCAAGGTTGCCTCCATTGCCGAAAGCCAAGTGATCGTTGAAAGATACATCTATGTTGGCGATGGCAAGACAGTTGAAGTTGAAGCAATTGGAAAATTTAGATTATTATTAAAAACTGTAATTTATTTGGATCTTGATGAAACTTTTGTTGTTCCGTCTTTTAGACAAAATTTAATTTCTGTTTCCGTTTTAGACAAATTTGGTTATTTTTGTTCTTTTGGAAACATGAAGTTTAGTTTGTTTCGTGATTCAAAATTGGTTGGTTCTGGTTCTTTATCAAGTAGTGATAATCTTTATTTACTAGATACAATTGCTTCATTTAATGAATCCCTGCACCTAAATACTATTGGTATAAAAAGAAAATTAACAAATGAAAAATCAGCTACATTATGGCACAGGAGAATGGGTCATATCTCCAAACGGAGAATTGAGGGACTTGTGTCAAACGAAATTTTGGACCCTTTAGACTTTGCTGATTTTGATATTTGTGTCAACTGTATCAAGGGAAAACAAACTAACAAAAGAAGATTTGTGGCCAATAGGACTACGGACGTCTTAGAACTCATCCATACGGATATTTGCGGACCATTTTCCTCTTGTTGCTTGGAATGGTCAATGAGATTTTATTACGTTCACGCAGGCGATTTTTCTAGATATGGCTACATATATCTTCTTCATGAAAAGTCACAGTCCGTGGATGTGTTCAAATCCTATAAAGCTGAAGTTGAGAACCAACTCAACAAAAGGATTAAAAGCGTCAGATCTGATCGTGGGGGTGAATACTACGGTAGAAATGACGGTTCAGGTGAACAACGTCCAGGGCCCTTTGCTAAATTCCTAGAGGAATGCGGTATCGCCCCACAGTACACCTTGCCTGGTTCACCAACTATGAATGGTGTGGGTGAAGACTAAACGTAACGCTTAAGGATATGGTGAAGAGTATGATTGCTCATTCTACCTTACGAGAATCGCTCTGGGAGAAGCACTTAAGAGGCGCAGACTTATATCCTTAATAGAGTTCCCACCAAAGCAACTGACAAAACACCTTACGAACTTTGGACAGGCAAGAAGCCTAGTCTGAAGCATCTGCATGTTTGGGGATGTCCAGCCAAGGCAAGGCCCTACAAGCCTAATGAAAGAAAACTGGACACAAAGACAGTCAGTTGCTATTTCGTTGGTTACTCTGAAAGATCAAGAGGGTACAAGTTTTATGATCCCACAAGTAAAGCAATTTTTGAATCGTAGATCGCCAGATTCTTTGAGGATGTTGAGTTTGGGTGGGGAGATACGGTAAGAGATCTTGTTTTTTGAGGAGGAACATATTGAAATTCCACGGGTGTCATTGACATTGATCAAGGATATATTCCTAACAATGTTCAAGACACGATAACTCAAGACAATAATATAGAGTCTCCAGTTTTAAATCCTGAAGAACAAGCTCAACAACCTCAAGAACCTGTGCCATTACGGAGATCCACTAGAGAAAGAAGAAGTGCGATTCCAGATGATTACATTGCATTTCTCCAAGAAAATGAGTTTCAAGATGGAATGGTGGAAGATGATCCTATCAATTTTCATCAGGCCATGGAGAGCTCTAACTCTCAAAAGTGGATAGATGCTATGAATGAAGAGATGAAGTCCATGAAAGACAATGATGTATGGGATCTTGTTGCATTGCCTCAAGGCACGAAACCTATTGGTTGCAAATGTTTTTTTAAAACCAAGAGGGATTCGAAAGGCAATGTGGAAAGATACAAGGCCCGTCTTGTTGCAAAGGGCTTTACACAGAAAGAAGGCATAGACTATAAAGAGACATTCTCTCCAGTTTCATCTAAGGATTCTTTTCGCATCATAATGGCATTAGTGGCACATTTTGATCTTGAGTTGCGTCAGATGGATGTAAAGACTGCGTTTCTCAATGGCGACATTGATGAGACGATTTATATGGTGCAACCTGAAAACTTTGTGTCCAAGGGCTCAGAGAACATGGTTTGCAAACTTAAGAAATCCATCTATGGGCTCAAGCAGGCATCAAGACAATGGTATTTTAAATTTCATCAAGTGATCATCTCATTTGGGTTTGAGATGAATTTGGTAGATGAATGCATATACCATAAGTTCTGTGGGAGCAAATACATTTTTCTGGTTTTGTATGTCGATGACATTTTGCTTGCCAGTAACGATATAGGTTTATTACACGACACCAAGAGATTTCTAGCTAAGCATTTTGAGATGAAAGATCTTGGTGACGCCTCTTTTGTGTTAGGGATACAAATACACCGAGATCGCTCTCGGGGTATCTTAGGATTATCACAAAAGAGCTATATCGAGAAAGTTCTTAAAAGATATGGCATGCAAGACTGTAGACCTATTGATACCCTTGTATCTAAGGGAGACAAGTTTAGTCTCAAACAGTGTCCTGAAAATGAAATTGAAGAGAAAGACATGCAAAAGATTCCTTATGCGTCAGCAGTAGGGAGTCTAATGTATGCTCAGGTTTGTACGCGTCCGGATATTGCATACATCATTGGAATGCTGGGCAGATACCTGCACAAGCCAGGAAGAGATCATTGACAAAGTGACCAAATGTGCCTTCAGGTACATGCAAAAGACTAAGGATTACATGCTCATGTATCGGAGGTCTGACCAGCTTGAGATCATTGGTTATACTGACTCCGATTATGCTGGATGCCGAGACACTTTTAGATCAACATCAGGCTATGTATTTATGTTGGCTGGAGGTGCCATCTCGTGGAGAAGTGCTAAGCAGGATATTGTAGCATCTTCTACCATGGCGGCGTATCACATAGCGTGTTATGAGGCATCCAATCATGCATTATGGCTTCGCAATTTTGTCACGGGGCTGCGGATAGTGGATAGTATTGAAAGACCACTCAAGATATATTGTGACAATGATGCAGCTGTGCAATATTCTAATAACAACAGGAGCTCGACAAAATCAAAACATATAGATATCAAGTTCCTAGTTGTCAAAGAAAGAGTTCAAAGTGGGACAGTGTCTCATTGAACATATCGAGAACAAACTCCATGCTTGCGGATCCGCTTACTAAAGGACTACCACCAAAACATTTATTGAGCATACTGCTCATATGGGTGTCATGTCATTTAAGGATGTTTAGGTTTTGTGGGAGTTTGTGATTGACTATGTTTTTTTTTTTTTTTTGATATAGACACATTTTCAGTTATTTCAGTTTAAGGTTAAAGTAATGGTTAAAGTTAGGTTCCGGTAATTTTCTGCAGAAATTAAAGTTACTTTTATATATTCACACTTTGATCTTGGAATTTGGTTGATCTCACTAAAGTTTAAGTTGGACAGCTTGGAAATTTACATGTTAAGATCACATTTCGTGTTATTTCCATGCTACGCATCCACATCATGATCCATGTCATTCAACTTTATTAGCATACGTGATCATTGATGGGTCCCGTTACGATAGATGTGACGAAGGCCGCTTTGGTCCTATGTTAGTGACTTTGATGGACGGGATTGTTATTTGATACGTTTTGTAATGACAACCAAGTTGAGCGCTCATTCGGTTATCTTATGACATACAATTATAAAGTTACACATATAGCCCAAGTGGGAGATTGTTGGATCATATATCCAACATTGGGCTTATATGTGAAATAATCGTTATGTCATAGACTGTCAATAAATGTTAGTCCGTTTAAAGTGATCTACTACGGTTATAATTATTGGACTGTAACGTATCGCTATGGTGTGGACCTTTAATGTGTAGAAACTCGGAGGTAATTTCTAATTTTATGATGGGTAAAATTGGAAAGACCTAATAAATATTTTACTATATAAGGGTGGGTTATGGTCCCTAGGTCATATACTTTTCCTACTCTCTTTGACCCCCATTATCATTAGAGAGAAAAAATACAGAGAATACAAAAGGGTTCTTCTGATAAGAAATAGGAGGAATATAGATCTGGAAGATCGATCCTACAACATCTAAAGAGTCTTCCGCTGCTATGGATTCAGGTATGTTTGTAGATTAATATCGTTCTCTAGATTCTCAATAATTTAGCATAATCGATCCTGAGGTAATGTGATTGAATCACATAAGGATTATTCTAACACGACTATGTGATACCGAATTCCCTCATTGTCATGAAAATGGTATATTGATCCTGTGAATGGGAGTAACTGATGTTGGGTACGTCGTGCCATTTTTGTGAGGTGAAAAGTGTTTGTGTAATGTTTGGATGAATGATATGAGAAGTGTTTGTGTTATGTTTGCAAGTGGACCTTTATATAGTGAAGTGAAGTGGCCCTTGTCATCTCGGGTTAATGCAGGGGTATCGTGTTTATCACACTCGTTTTGGAATACCAAATGTTATCTCGGGTTAATGTAGGGGTATCGTGTTTATCACACTCGTTACGGATTACCAAACGTTATTCCACTTTGTCATCTCGGGTTAATGTAGAGGTCTCGTGTTTATCACACTCGTTACGGATTACCAAATGTTATTCTACTTTGTCATCTCGGGTTAATGTAGGGGTATCATGTTTATCACACTCGTTTTGGATTACCAAATGTTATCTCGAGTTGATGTAGGGGTATAGTGTTTATCACACTTGTTACGGATTACCAAACGTTATTCCACTTTGTCATCTCGGGTTAATGTAGGGGTATCATTTTTATCACACTCGTTACGGATTACCAAACGTTATTCCACTTTGTCATCTCTGGTTAATGCAGGGGTATCGTTTTTATCACACTCATTTTGGATTACCAAACGTTATTCCACTTTGTCATCTCGGGTTAATGCAGGGGTATCGTGTTTATCACACTCGTTACGGATTACCAAACGTTATTCCACTTTGTCATCTCGGGTTAATACAGGGGTATCGTGTTTATCACACTCGTTTTGGATTACCAAATGTTATCTCGGGTTAATGTAGGGGTATCGTGTTTATCACACTTGTTACGGATTACCAAACGTTATTCCACTTTGTCATCTCGGGTTAATGTAGGGGTATCGTGTTTATCACACTTGTTACGGATTACCAAACGTTATTCCACTTTGTCATCTCGGGTTAATGCAGGGGTATCGTGTTTATCACACTCGTTACGGATTACCAAATGTTATCTTGGGCTAATGTAGGAATATCGTGTTTAGGACACTCGTTACGGATTACCAAATGTTATCTCGGGTTTGCCATAGTAGTGCCTCTAAATATAAGAAAGAAAAAGAAAAAAATAATGATTTCGCCCCCTCCCCCATTAAATCATCCGAATCCTTCAAAGAGGGCACGGTCAACGATGCAACAGATGCACAGTCAGCCGACATTCCCCTGCCCCCTATCTCCCCTGCCAAACCAATCAAATCGGAACCTTTTCAGAATCCCATGCGTATGCCTCTTTGTTTTCTTCTTTTTGAAATGGAATTGATTCCGTCCTCTTTTTCCATCGAGTTTTCAGTGATGAATTGAATTTTTTTTTTCATGACTTATTTCTTTGTATAATGTAAATATTATATCAATTCATAATATGTATATATTATATCAAATAATGAATGGAACATTGTAATATTATTTAATTATGAAACCATAGGAAATAATGTATTTATTGTAATATTCATTCATTTATGACTCTTCTTTACATACCCACCCATTTTATTCATTTTTTTAGAAAGAATAACAAATTTTCAATTTCGAACTAGAATTGAAACTTTAGAAAAAGAACTTACTTTTCTCGCTATACTAGAAACAAGAATTAGATTTCTTTTCTCGGAACGACTATTTTCTTAACATAAAACATGGGATATACTAGATATTTATTCAAGGAATCATAGAAAAAACTTTTTATTTATTGTAGTATACTTATTCAGGGAAAATACTTTTCTTTTATTGTAATATACTTATTATTCAGGGAGTACAAACCTGTGAACCCGAAAAAAAAACATGCGATTAAAAATACTTAATAATGTACCAAGGTTAAGCTTGTGATCAAGATTAAAATATAACTACCATTCATTTATAATATATTCATTTATAAATAAAAACAAATATCATACAAAAACAGATATCATATAATATATTCGTTTTGGATTACATCGTAAACAACAAGATAAACTTCAAAAAAACAAAAATTAAACTTCAAAAAACAAAACATAAACTTCAAAAAAAACAAAAATTAAACTTCAAATGCAACAAATAAGAATGCGTCAATATTACGGTATCTCTGAAATCTTTAGAATTCACTTTCTCTTTGAATCATCTTGAAAAGGTTCATAAGAATATTGATCATCTTCTTGTATTCTTCAATGCTATCTTTCAAATAAGCAATCTCACAATCTTTTGCTTCAATCTCTTCATCAAGCTTTCTACTTAATGAGTCAACCTCATAATGCATCTCACATCTCAGGGCGTCAATCTGATTCCTAATTGCTTCCATGATTTTGCTTTTACTTTGCTTGTATTCTGTATAATTATATTTTATTGTAATCTTACAATGGGAAAATGTGGTATTTATAGATGGTTTATGTAAACCTTTGCAAAGGGGTTCGGATATAGCCAACGTTTGGTATGTTTTTCTTCAATTTATTATAATTTTTTTAACCGATTCAAAACCCTTTAAATGTGGATATACGCGACGTTTGGATATACCCCGACGTTTGGATAACAAGGGTTTTTTTTTGTTTTTTTTTTTGAGAGAGATAACAAGGGTTTTTATTCTTAACAAAAAAAAAGGTTTGTACAAAATTAAAAATAAAATGGTAACCACCAAAAAAATATTGGAACGCCACATCCATTCAACTAGAATGACACATCATTTAATTGGAATGCCATATAGCCCTTCATTCCCCCATATATATATATGTACATATGCTGATACACATATTTGCCAAGATTATAATTTAATCAAAAACTAATTCGAAGAAAAAGATGGAGAGGAACGAATTCACCCAACAACTGAAGGAATTGAAGCATCAACTGAATGAACAAAGAAAAGACATGTTAAACCTAACTTCTGATCTTTCGAATCAAATGGAAATGATCAACATGAAGCTGTTTGAGGAAATAGAGTCAAGGGATTTGGAGTTGGCTAATGTCAAAGAACAAATGGAGATCTACGAGACCAAGATAAATGAACTTGTCAAGATTTGCAACAAGGCATCACGGCAAAAGATTGAACCCCTGCCCAATTTCAAAGAAAAGTTATGGTGCATAAAAACCCGATATCCATAACTCTTCTACCTACAATTATTTGTTACTGTTTCTTGTTTGTGAACTTTTATTTTTATTTTGATGTTCATGTTTGTTTTTTCTTAATGCAAGTTTTATGTTTTTATTGTTATTTTTGTGTTCATCTCTTTTTTAATGGAAGTTTTATGTTCATCTTTTTCAATGTTCCTTTCAAGAATTATGTAACATTTCTTTTAAATATTTTCTATATCTGTGTCATAAATGCATCAATTAATTATTATTAAGTGCAATTATTAAATATTTTCTATATCTGTGTCATAAGTGCATCAATTAATTGCAATTTTCAATGACACAGGAACTCAAAATGCATTTCAATGCAAAACTCCTCCCATTCATTATTAATTTTCATTTTATCAATGCTTGAAAAAATAGGGTTTTGTAACAAGCTTAAACTTGTGATGCATTCTTTATCTTTTCATTAATGCTTTAAAATAATACTAATTTACAACGGTTTTGGAATTATCCTTTGAAACTTGTGTTGTTCACATGCCGCTTCATTCTTCAAATAACCTCTTCACATGTCTCTTTATTAACCACAACGCTTTAAGTTATTTTATCCCTGATTTTTTTTTAATTCTTTCTATCAATGATAACTTTTTTTATCTGAACAATAATAGAAAATAAAACATAAAAGGTGAGAAAACAATAAATAAAAAATTAAAAACAAACACTAGAGGAAATTATAGAACTGAAATAAAAATCTCCATACTTAACATGATACAAAATTCAAAAACTTAAAATTAAACATATTAAATCGAAAATTTAAAATCTTAACATAAAAAACATGATTAATCAACCCATCCAGTTAGGAATCTCAGCGACAGGAAGATCACGCACGGTTGCAGTGTACACATTGTTCACCAGTTTGACAAGTTCATTGATCTTATCCAAGTAGAACTTGAACCTCGATCTCAGAATCACTATCTCACCCTCTCTTGCTTCAACGTCTGTAGTTAGTTGGGTTATTGCCATGTCCTGTTCCTTCGCCTCTAAATTCAGGTAGTCGATTCGCTTCTTCATCGCTTCCATTTCCGTCTACATACCATCAATCGCCTTCTTCAGACTTTAATGCTTAGATCACCTTGTTGGGTTTCTGGATTCATTTTTGCCTTTTTTTTCTTTCTTTCAATTGAAATTCCTTATCGGAAAATATGGGCACTATCTTAGTGCAAATAGGGTGTATAAATAGCGTGTTGTTCACATGCCGCTTCATTCTTCAAATAACCTCTTCACATGCCTCTTTATTAAACACAACGCTTTAAATTCTTTATAATGACATATAACAACCGACTTTTAGTTTTTTTAATTTGTATTTATTTTAATTATTATCTCATTTAAATATAACCACCAACTTTTAGGTTTTTAATTTAATTATCTCCTTCTATAAAAGTCTATTAATAATTTTTTCCCACAAACATCATCCAATTTTATTAATTATGTCTGTAACAAGCTTAAATTTGTGATGAAATTGTGATATTATGCAGTATTTGTATCATTATTCATTTAAAAGTGTTTGTATTTATTTTAATTATTATCTCATTTAAAAGCCTTTTATATAATATTAAAACTCTATTAATAATTTTTTTTCCACAAACATCATCGAATTTTATTAATGATGTCTGTAACAAGCTTAAACTTGTGATGAAATTGTGATTGCGTCATACATTCCATTCAATATCTTATACTGTAACAAGATTAAACATCATAACATGTTAAACAGGTAGAAATGTTAAATTGCAGAAAGCATTTAATGTTAAAAAGTAGTACAAAACATCATAAAATATTAAACGGCTTAAAATGTTTATGGCTCAAAACGCCATGCTAACAATTCCGCAACTAGCTTCTTTCTCCACATCGGCATGTATTCAACCTGAAAAGATCGCACATCCTGTCTCCCTGTCAAGAACTCAATCCATTTAATGACGAACAAGCCACAATCAACCCTACAAAATATTCAAATAACAACATCGTCTTAAAAACTAAGAAATGTATCTTCACTTTGAATATATGAAATCAAACTTACCCATTTCCTTTAAATCGCAGCCTCACTACTTTCTCAACCGAGAACTTCCCTAAATCAGATTTCTCATAACCCACTACAAAGTTCTTCAACATGTACGGTATTCCGACTTCAAGTGGCTCCAACCAACCATCTAAGAGTGCCTTTTTAACATGCCCCGGGAGGCTGTCATACACACATATCTTCCGCTCGTCGATATCAATCCTCAATACAAACCAATGAAATGCGTCAACAATTGGAACATAAAAATATCGGCAAACAGACCACGGTTTGCTTACATGTGGAGCTTTTACATTCAAATAGTTCAACAATGTTTTACATAACTTTTTAGGAATTGTTTCAACATTCGACGGTTTACTTTTGTCATCCCTTGTTCTCTTTCTCCCTTTCTTCCCTTCCACATAGTCTTTGAAGGCAACTTTCATAAAATATGCAAAACGGCTATCAAGAACATAGGCATCTTGTTCAAACAATTCCGGGTGCGCATCGCTGCGTCTCCGGATCTCGCACAACGCACTATCCAAAATCTGCATTCCGAATTTATATATCGCTAAACCTAACCCTAAAGCACATACTTTAATATCTTGCTGCAACTTTAAAAATAAAGCAAGCTTACAAAGCTTGGCAAAGCTTCACCATCAACAACAGCTTTCAAAGAACAATATGGAAGTTCGTAATCAACCAACCGCACAACCAAACCGCTGTAAAAAAGTTCGGATTACAGAATTAAAATTATTATAAAATGAACAACAGACTTAAAGTTTTACTTCAAGGAACAAAAATTCGGCGTACCTGCCATCTCCAACTTCAAGTAGCCACTTTTCGTAGCACTCCATCAATGCGGGATCTGATTCTCAGTACGGATCGTACGCATCAACATTAAGTTTCCTTCTTTTCAAGGGATGAATAGGAGGCTTCGCTTCAACATGTTCCACTTTCCGCACCATACGTGCTCCATGCTGTACCAACAAGGGCAATCCTTCCTCTAAATAAACTAGTTGTTAGTTAGGATTACTAGTCATTAACATAATAAACGAAATTATATTAATTTTTTTTAAAAGTACCTTCCGGTTCTTCATCTTCATCTTCCACCGTAATCATCGTCTTATCCTCGGTTGTCGAGTCTACTAGGGCAACCGAGTCAAAATATAGTATTCACAAATCAAATGTTCATGTTTTTTCATTAATTACTAGTATATAAAAAAAGAATAATTCACATATGAACATTAATTCACATATGGACTTTCAAAAATGTACCTTCCCTTGCACTTTTTTCCTTCATGTACTCCGCCATCACAGAAGTATGCAACGCCATTATAGCTTCCAATGCACTTTTTTCATTCGAGCCCTCCGCCATCATGTCGGACTCATTTGATTCAGATTGTTCCCCCTCATCACATTCATAATCCGTCATCACGTCCTCCTCCTTTTCTTCAGATTCCTCCTTTTCATGACCTCCAACCATGTCACAAGAAGGATTCATGACATTTTTGCATTTTTCACAAACTAAATTACCCGCCATCAAATCAACCTTCTTTTGCAAAGCATCCACCATCTTCTCCAAAACTTCCACCTTCTTTTTCAAAGCAATATCGGGTTGAGGACTTTCTTGCGTGGGAGAAACTGCCTCCACGTCCTCCGTATCCTCCTCCCCGTTGTCGGTACAATAACCGATGTGTTTCGTTAATGCGATGTAATATGGTTTACGTGTCTCAGCTACACTTGGAACAAGCTTTTGTAGAACTTTTATCTACATTGAATTCGTTTCATATATATGAATTAAAACATCATAAAAACCACAACAGAATTTAAGTACACCTAAAAAAAATATCTATTCAAACTTGTTTCAACTGCAAAAGCGCTTCGACTTTCGCAGAGTTCACCCTCTTTGTCACTTCCCATTTCACCATTCTTGGAAGACCTCTTGAGTTAACAAGGATCCCCTTTCTGTAAATACGGGATGGCTTCAACTGCCCATACCTACATAACATAACATTTACAAAAACTATTAAACATTTATATAACAATTCCGAATTACAATAATGCTGATATTCGAATACATACCATGAAAGCATGCGGGAATCCATACATGAATACTTGATCACATCCTTTTTGAACCAATCACTTAAGTCCCGATTGAACACATGAATGGTTCTTTTATAAGACAAGTTCCCCCATGGAAACTTCTTGAATGCATTCAAATCCTCCACCAAATCAAACCACCACCAATCCAACTGTAAATTCTCTTCACAACCCAACACAACATAACCCAAAACAACCAGCAATCCCAGTTTGTATCGATCGGTTTGATTTTTAATGTGTGCTCGATCAAACACATCGAGCAGATACTTTCTCTTTATTGACGTCTTCTTCTTCAAATAAGTTGGATTTTCCTTTTTGTTGATCACCAAACCCAGCCTCGCCAACATTCAGTCCCGAAACAAGCGTAAACTTTTAAACCAAATCTTAGTTGTTTTTCTCCAACAACAAACCAAATTTCGTCCTCCCTTTCAGTCTTTGCCACCCTCATCACAAACTGATGAACAAGTTGATTCAATTTAATTTCATGAATTTCAAGTAACTTACCGAAACCTGAAGCTTTAAACAGTTTTTTGTGTTTACCGTCTAACTTTTCAAACACATGCTGGGCTTTATCGATGGAACTTCTGTTGAATATATGACACTTTTTGCTCCTGTCTTCCGATGTTAGTTCATATTTGAGCTTCATGTTTTACTACAATACAAAAAAATGATTATATCAAACAAGAAGAATATACCAACGACTAATCTAGTTTCACATACAAAATCTAACAAACAATTCATTATACCACAGATTAAACCCGAGCTATCACATTCAAATTCATCATAAACTCCAAATAAAATAACCCATTTCACAATTGAACCAATTTGGTAATTAATCTGCATGCATTATCATAAACACACTTAATTCAATACCACAAATTAAAGCAGAGCTACACAGTCCGATTTCACAATCAAATTCATCATAAACTATAAATCAAACAACCCATTAAACTAAACACACTTAAATCGATTAAAGACACGAAACCCACTTAAATCGATTAAAGACACGAAACCCACTTAATCGATTAAAGACACAAAACACACTTAAATCGATTAAAGACAACAAATTGTTTATTACTTACTAATCAATTCGATATTGAGATCCTCCTCCGAAAATTCTTTTTCTTGAAGATCCTCCTGCGAAAATTCGATTCAAATCGTGTGGATTGATAAGAAGAGCATAAATACTCAGGAATTGGAGGTAGGTAAACGATTTTAAGAAAAAAGACGATGACAACGAGAGCAAAGTTTGGGGAAGAATTGGAAAACAAGGTTTTGTGTGTTATGTGTGTGTTGATAGGAAGAAGAAGATGGAGATTTTGGCTAAGTGTCGGGTGAATTTTAGGGATTTTGGGGCTGATGGAGGTTGGGGCAATTTCGGGAACACGGGAAAATAAGGTTTTTCCTTTTGTTTTTAAATAGATGTTTAGTCAAGGATTAAATAGACAATGACAAGTAAAAAAAAGGCTATATGAGCAATTCACCCTTTTTATGCGGGGTAGTTGTTACGCATGGTGTCCGGAAAAACAATAATATTTTTTTTAATTAAATAAAAATAATATTTTTGATCTTTTATTTGCTTAATTGCATAGACATTGCAAGAAAATCCTTCATTATGTAACCATAAAACTCAGTGCATAAGAATTATGTACGAGATGATTGAGTTTATGGTGTAATACCTTAAAATTTGAGTCTGTGATGAATTGACTAAAGTTCATAATTGACTAGAGTCCGCAATCTCACAGTCAAACCATCATTAATGCCCTATAACACTTAGAGTGTGACCGCTTGATCCGGGCCGGTGGTGTTAGACACCTTAATGGGTACACTTATACATGAAAGGTTCACCTAGCACTGGACCGATTCGATACGATGATCTCGTACTAAGTCCGTACATAACTTGAGATTTTAATTGAACAATTGACCATTTATGGATGAATCTTAATCCTGATGTGATTACAGACTCATGCCTTTTCAGGGTTGACATTTGATTTGGCGGTACGGTTGGTGGTGGCTTCCTTAATTTTGGCAATTTTAGCACCATTTAGGGATTAATAGCCGATAATGTAAGTTAAAATGGTGGAGTCCACTCCTTCCTCGGAAAGGAAGTAGATAGACGGTTCCCACATTTGTTAATCCTAGTACAAATCGATTGCACGCACATTTGATATGATCAAAGGATATCGATCACTAGGGGTTAATGGTAGTTCGAGAATAAGATGTTATAGATAGGTCTTACGGACACTGCCTTGCTCCATATACTGACTATCTGTGGAAGGTTATACATAGGTACTGGTTATATTAGTGGGCTCTTGGTAACTAGTATGAGTAAGTGGAGTAAATATGTATATTACGGAAGAGTACAGTCTTGGCTCTATGGTGATACGATGCCAAGATTAATGAGGCCGGTGTTCAACTGTAGAATTTGGTTGGTCATTCGAATCATTGGAGCTTCTAAATATAGGTACATGATCCCTGGCTTGTCTCTCGTAATTCACAATCAGAAGCACTCCACGATAAATGGAAAAAATCAGTTTTTTCCCGTGATTTAGCCAACGGATATTTATATGATAAGTGAAAAGATAGGAAAAATGTTTCCCTAAAAACCTATGTGTTAAAAGTGTAATTGGTGAGAAATAGTTTTTTCACGGAAAATTGTTAGGGAGATTGTGTAGACCAGAACAATGGTATCAAAACAATAAAAGAGATAGCTTGATATAAAACGCAGAGTCGAGTTAGAGGCTCTTTCCTGCAAAAATTATTCGTTCCCTTAGATTGCCTCCGGAATTTTATTTAATATAATCACGGGATAAAACTACGTCCCTTTCGATCTTTGGCAATAAGATAGAAAGATAGCTACAAAAGTTTAGAAGTTTTGTGTGAAGAAATTTGAGGTTTCAAGAATAATCAAAGAAAACTGAAAATTCCTTTTTTTTGTGTCAAGTTTTCTTCAAAACTTGTTGTTTTTATGTCCCAAGTGTTTATGTATTTATATACCAGTGTTATACTAAGATAACACACCATACACAACCCTTCAGAGTCAGTTAAAGGTGTAGAACCCGAAAGGATACCAACCAAAACCGCCAAAACTGCTCAAAACTGAAAAACTCAGTTTCCATTCAGTAATCTGTCCGTACGGATGGTTCAATCTGTCCGTACGGATATGTATCAGAATCCGGTCAGTTTCATTCAGCAATATATCCGTACGGATGGTTCAATCTATCCGTACGGATATGTATCAGAATCCGGTTTTTGGTTCAACACTTGATCTAACACTTCCGTAAGCTTGTAAATATCAATTATAAGCATGCACCCCGCATTTCCTAACTTAAATCGATTGTTTCAAACTCACCAAACCTCAAACTAAATTCAATTACACTAAATCACATTGGTGATATAATCACCAACAATCCTCCCCCATTTAGTGAAACCCCTGATTTAGTTAAAACTTGTCAACACACAAAAATTCATCTTTCAATGATAATGTCACGCAGATTGAATTACCGTCTAGTATATTACACATTCCAAAATATTCGAGTATTGGGGTGTGACTAAGCATTGAACCCCTTTACACATTTGAATACTTCAAAGATAATACACAAATGAATCAAGAAACAACTTCTATAGCTTGCTTGACACTCTTTATCCAGGCCTTGTGTCCATATCAATTCATGAGCATGTAGAAAGCCAACCCTACCTTTCTTGAAGCGGCCAAACTTCATACTCATATAGGTGAGTCTTATTAATCGTGCACCTGCAACAACACTTTTTCATAAGACTTGTTAAGATATTTCATCAACCTCACATGCAGGTTAAGCACAAACCTTCGGGACAAAACATATGTGTCAAAACTAAGTCATTAGGCCTTCCACATTGAATTCAGCCCCTAATGTCATATTAAGGGGGAATTGGGTATCCTAATGCAAAGTTTCAATGGTTTGTAGACCCATCCCGACAACCGACTTGATGAACAAGTCCTTCGCCAATGCCTTGGTCAAATGATCGGCTAAATTCTTTTGAGATCTCACAAAAGCAACTGATATCACCCCGTGAGTGATCAACTCACGAATCGAGCTATGCCTAACTCCAATATGTCGCGACTTTCCGTTGTACACTTGACTATAGCATTTAGCCAATGTATTTTCACTATCACAATTGATAGAAATTGGTGATATCGGGTTTTGGCCACAATGGAATCTCGTAAATCGATGTTTAAGCCATTCCGCTCTAAACCGGCGAAGCCAAGGCAATAAACTCCGATTCCATTGTTGAGTTTGCATTACATGTTTGCTTCTTGGAAGCCCATGAAATGGCACCACCTCCAAGTAGAAACACCCAACCACTCGTAGAAGAATGATTTTCATTTGATATCCAACTAGCATCCGAGTAGCCTTCTATAACCGAAGGATGTCCAACATAAGTTAAACCAAAATTTTGGTAAACTTAAGATACCTTAACACACGTGTCACCGCATGCCAATGAACACTACTTGGATTACTAGTATATCTACTAATTTTTCCAACCGCATATGCAATGTCCGGACGTGCACTAGTCATTGCATACATCAAACATCCTATAACTCGAGCATATTCAAGTTGAGACTCCGGATTACCCGAATTCAACTCAAATTTCTCATGAGGATCCATGGGAGTTCTTGCCGAATGCAATTTTCACAATTGAATTTCTTCAACATTTTCTCGATATAGTGAGATTGTGTCAAAGTAATCCCTTTGTCATTCCTTATGATTTTTATTCCAAGGATAACATCCGCCTCCCCCATATCTTTCATAGAAAAACTTGATGACAAAAATGATTTACAATGGTAAACTTGATCTTGGTTTGTACCAAAGATCAACATGTCATCAACATATAGGCAAATGATTACACCATTTCCGGTTTCATCAAATTTGCTATACAAACACTTGTCCATTTGGTTAAGCTTAAAACCATTAGACAATACAACCTCATCAAACTTATTATGCCATTGTTTGGGAGCTTGTTTCAGCCCATACAATGATTTAACAAGCTTACATACTTTATGCTCATTTCCGGGTATCACAAAACCCTCCGGTTGTTTCATATAAATTTCCTCATCCAAATCCCCATTCAAGGAGGCTGTTTTAACATCCATTTGATGGATAACAAGATTGTTAATGGCTGCCAAGGCAATCAACAATCTAATAGTGGAGATTCTAGCAACCGGGCATAAGTATCGAAATAATCAATGCCTTCTTTTGTCTAAAGCCTTGTATCACCAACCGGCTTTATACCTTTCAAAGGATCCATCAATTTTCATTTTTCTTTGAAGATCCATTTGCAACCCAATGGTTTACACCCACGTGGAAGATCCGTCAATATCCACGTATCATTGCCTAAAATGGAATCCATCTCATCATTAATGGATTCCTTTCAAAAGGCAACATCCCGAGACTCCATAGCCTCTTTATAAGTTCTAGGATCATCATCAATATGATAACAATATGCATATTGAAATCCTACTTCATCTCTTGTACCCTCCACCAAATAAGTTTGGAAATCGGGACCAAAAGATTTTCCTTTTCTTGCCCTTTTGCTTTTCCGAAGCACTAAAGGCTCATCTTGTGATTCCACACCACCACAACTTTCATTCATTCCAATAGGAACAACATTTCTAGGCCTTGATATAGAAGAAAATCGACTTTCATCAAAGAGAGCATCCCTTGATTCAATTATGGAATGAACCAGCAACCGAATCATTTGGTTCTATAACATAGAACCTATATGCCTTGGAATGCAACGCATATCCAATAAAAATTCAATCAATGCCTCTTTCCTCCAAGGTTTTAATCTTGGGATTGGGTAGTCTTACGATTTCCCTACATCCCCAAACACGCAAATAATGCAAGTTTGGCTTCTTCTTATACCAAAGCTCATATGGGGTAATAGGACTCTTTTTATTGGGAATCCTATTCAATAAATAACAAGCTGTCAACATAGCTTCTCCCAAAAAACCCTCACTCAATCCCGAGTAAGAAAGCATAGTATTCACCATCTCTTTTAGAGTTCGATTCTTTCTTTCAGCTATGCCATTTTGTTGTGGTGTATAAGGTGTATTTCTTTCATGTATAATCCCACAAGATTCGAAAAATGGTGGATCAAAGTATTCTCCACCTCTATCCGTACGAAGTTTCTTTATTTTAGTTTCAAGTTGCAATTCCACTTCGTTTTTAAACACTTTAAACTTTTACATTGCCTCGTCTTTTGTAAAAAGCAAGTAAACATAACAAATACGAGTGCAATCGTCTATGAATGTAACAACATACTTTTTGTTTCCAAAAGATGGAGAAGAACAAAATTCACATAGATCACTATGAATAAGTTCCAAAATTGTAGACGACCTTTCAACACCTTTAAAAGGTTGTCTTACAATTTTAGTTAAGTTACAAGTATTACACTTATTCATAGTTGTACTACAAACAGGAATTAAGTCATTTTTAGACATTTGCAACAACTCATGGTATTGATCCATAACCGGACGATTATCTACCATCACATACTTCATAAAATTACCAACAAGAAACTTCTTACTAGACGCGTCCTCACTTACATATTTTGCCTCCAAAGTATCCCACAACTCCTTAGACGTCTCAATTTCAAGGTAAGTATCAAAAAGACTATTAGACATACCGTTAAGGATGTGACCACGGCATATATAGTCGTCATTTTCCCACTTACTTTTCTTCCTTGACTCTTCCATGGTGTCGTTATCATCAACTGAGGGCATGGCGTACTCAAACACGTACACAACCTTCAATGCAGTCAAAAGGAAATGCATTTTCTTTTGCCACCTTCGGAAATCCTCACCATTGAATTGTTCCAACTTGCTGAAATTAGAAGTCATCTCCTTGATACTCGACATTGTTCAAACAACAATAGTTTTCGCAGATTGTTGGGGAGTTTGTAGGTAATTAGAACAATGGTATCAAAACAATAAAAGAGATAGCTTGATATAAAATGCAGAGTCGAGTTAGAGGCTCTTTCCTGCGAAAATTATTCGTTCCCTTAGATTGCCTCCGGGAATTTACACGAATATAATCACGGGATAAAACTACGTCCCTTTCGATATTTGGCAATAAGATAGAAAGATAGCTACAAAAGTTTAGAAGTTTTGTGTGAAGAAATTTGAGGTTTCAAGAATAATCAAAGAAAACTGAAAATTCCTTTTTTTTGTGTCAAGTTTTCTTCAAAACTTGTTGTTTTTATGTCCCAAGTGTTTATGTATTTATATACCAGTGTTATACTAAGATAACACACCATACACAACCCTTCAGAGTCAGTTAAAGGTGTAGAACCCGAAAGGATACCAACCAAAACCGCTAAAATCGCTCAAAAGCGAAAAAACTCGGTTTCCATTCAAGAACTCGTCCGCACGGATGGTTCAATCATCGTCGCACGGATATGTATCGTAATCCGTCGTTTCATTCAACAATATATCCGTACGGATGGTTCAATCTATCCGTACGGATATGTATCAGAATCCGGTTTTTGGTTCAACACTTGATCTAACACTTCCGTAAGCTTGTAAATATCAATTATAAGCATGCACCCCGCATTTCCTAACTTAAATCGATTGTTTCAAGCTCACCAAACCTCAAACTAAATCCGATTACACTAAATCACATTGGTGATATAATCACCAACAAAAAAATGACTATTCATGATTTTTGTATGAAATAAATGAGAATTAAGAAAATATGATTTCCTTAATTAAATGACTAATGAGTGGCAAAATAGAATAAATAAGGAAATAGTTTCCTACTTGGGCTTTATACTTATTAAGTGTCGGATTTTTTTCTTAGCGTGGACCTTTTACTTAATTGAATTAAGTAAGGAATTCCTAATGGATATTTTATCTAAGGAAATAAAATCCTAATTGAGTTTGGTGGACCGTCTAAAGGATTTCATTAATGTTCTAGATCTTTCCTAATTTCCTAATTAACTCTATGAAATGATGGCATTCTACAAGAGCTAGATAGCACTCTTGAAAGGATTCTTCATGCTACCATAATAGGTTTCATAATGTATGATACTATTGTTGAAAATGACACACCCGGTTTACTGACCCGAAAAACGAATATGATCTGCACTAAATAGGGCATGGCACTGAGTCTATAGCCCTAGGGATGACTCGGTGGCCTTGGTGCCTAGGCGGCGGGGCTTTTACTAACTCGGTGGCCCCGAAACGTTTTTCAAACATTAAACAGATCCAATAAATAATTTGTTTCATCAATCAATCAATCAAAAAGAGCAATAGGGGCATTTTTTATGAAACAACACAATACGAATTTTGGAACACATTTTGCTAAACAAAATCAAGATCTACAAAGGGTGTTTGTAGAGATTATATCATCACTTGAATAATGAGATGATAATGATGAAGTGAAAACCAATATCTTCCGGCAAAGTCTCTTCAACACAAAGGTGGTGATCCCCTCCTTAAGCCAACTCCAAGAATCCTTTTTAGAAAAGATTAAACTCCATTATCTTAGGACTCGTGTCTTTAAATAGATATATCCCGTGAGACAAGGCCAACAACCGTTTCATAGACTAATCCATGCCTAAATTCTTTAGCATCTTATCTATATGGATATGGATCGTGTGTGGCAAACCAATCACGTTTAAACTATTGATTAATCTGTGTTCCCAAAATATGGACTATTTCTCCCAAGCTCTTCGTAGAAAAACTATTGATTAAACTACCTTTAATTGATTATACTAGCTATGAGGACATCGTTTTCCACAAGAAATATTCCATCCTCACTATGCATTTATAAAACTACAATGCTCCAACTACCATTCGTTCGTGTACACACAAAGCTCTGTCTTCATATATATATATATATATATATATATATATATATATATATATATATATTATAATATTAGACTCTTTGATAATATTTTCATTCGAGAAGATTTCTCATGTCCATGATTAAATTTCCGGAGGTGTGAGGCATTCGATCGATTGTGTCATACACACATCCTTGACTAGATTTTCGCAATGGAATTCTATCTTCTCATCCGTTTACCCTATCTCACAATCATGATCTCAAATTATAGCAAGAAAACTTTGAACATATGGATGTTGGCTTAATTAATTTTTTTTTTTACACAATATGTATCATACCACCTTTCACCATTAACTTAGCCATATAAGTAAGCACATTGTCATCCATATTAGTCTTTTTCAAAGACTCTTTGAGTGGCTAGTAGGTAGAATCTGTTATGAAACAAGCTCCAAAAATGGTAACTTAAAACAGTAAAATTGCAGAAGTGAGGGGAAAAGTAGAAGAAGAAGAAGAAGATCAGTAGAAAGAAGAAGGAAATGGAGGAGGAAAGATCGTAATTCTCATTCATATCCTGTTTGACACATCTGGGAGTATACAAAAACACCCAACTCTCCCCTCAAACAAACTAACAGAAAGGAAAGAGAAAAAACAACAGCTAGCTTTCTGTAAAATGGACCAACAGCTAAAATGAGCCGGGCCGAATTAAAATGGAAACACACTCGATCCATGACAGAATCCCTCCACGCAAATCAAGTAACTTCAAAAATTGGTTGTGTTTGTCTTGTCTTGTAAGTATCTCCTCAAAAGTCGTGAGACCTTCATTATCCAAGATAAACACATATGTGTAAGAGCAACCACAATGACTCTTGAGCATTACATTGTCACTTTACTTAGAAAGTGGAAAAAGTGTCTACATGACACAACACTTTATGATATCATCCTTTCTCATGCCAAATGAATTCTACGATAAGGCCTCAAAAAACACATCTCTTCTCATGTTGAAATGAATTATTTAATGGCCTCAAAAATACAGAAACAGAAAAAGAGGCCAGTAGAGAAATAGATAAACATGAAAAGTAGATGTAAAGTTAAAAAAAAAAATAAGAGAGAGGAAAACATGTGTATTTCTTAGTATTTTATTTGTTTTTTTTATTGTTCACAATGTGGGTTGGAACATGAACAGAGTGCCATTCAAAACCACATCCAAAGCTTTCACATTGTCAAAAATAGAGCTATTGTATGCATATTTTAAAAATCACATTGGCACTTTCTGAAAAAGTGGTTATCACATTGTATAAAAATAGATCATTGCTATTGCTCACTTTTTAGACTCACGTTGAGCTCTGTTAAACTCACATACTGCTTGTGTTTCTTTAGCAATATGTTCTTCACCTCATCGACATGTGATGTCTGCTCATGCTTTAGTGGTTGATTGTCTTTTTAAGGTTCTCAAACTCTTTGAAATCTATTATAATCCACCATTTCTTTCAGAAGAAAAACATTTTATAGGAAAAAAATCAACATGTTTGGAGACAAATGGAATTGCTCCGTGGGACTATGAATTGGTATCTAGCAAACTCTCTCAGCTATCCCACAAAGTCACATATGTCGGATTTAGCTACAAGATATACTGAAGTTCCTTGATTCCTGAAAGCTTGACATCCACTTTGATATTTCATATGGATCAATTGTGTGTTTCTTTAGTATACCCATTGAGGAAGAATATCATTCTCTTTCAGACATCATTGAATTTTTTTTATTTTTTTTTAAAGATATTCACTACCTTGATTTGATCGATGAGTTATTTCTTAGTTGTTTCTGAACCTCATATCTGAATAGTTTTAACATTTTCAAAACTTTAGATTTGTACTTCTACAAGTACACTCAATCATTTCCAAAATGGATAATGATGGTGATAAAACAAGAGTACATTTTTGGCTTGAATTGATATAGACCCATGAACATCAATATGTGCGATCTCAAGCAGTTCTTTTGACTTCACAACCTTTTGGGAATAATGCATGTGGTCTATTCATTTTCGAAAAAGATTCATATACATCATATGATTCATAGTCACAATAATCAAAGGTCATCAGAGCATATGTAGTGGTTGGATCAAAAAGTGGCCTCTAAATCCAACGTGGTATTTCTGTCAGAGCATTTATTTACACGGTGGCAAAGAAGTGTCGTAAGACCAACGTAATGGCTCTTAAAGAATTGTGTTATAGGTTTTTATGTCTCCATAGGCTTCTATCAATCGATGGGGTATGAGAAGTTTTGGACAAAAAGTATGTTCAAATAAAGGCTATTACCCGATTATTTTTTGATACTGCTTCTATTTTTAATATATTAAAGATCGTCACTACAGCGCCTCCTAAAAGCCTATATAGCTATTATTAAGGAAAATGACTACTATATTTCTTATATCAACACTCCCCTCAAGTGTGGGCCTATGCTATTAAGGAAGGATTACTATATTTTTATATCAACACTCTCAAGCCATGCGCTTATACAAGGCGCAAGCCTAATTCAGCAGGCCTGAGCAAACTAGGCTCCAATAACAAAGAGGCAAACCAGGCCCAATAACAAAGAGAGCCAACACACGCATCACATGCACAATATAAACGGGGAAATAATAATGTTTATATTGTGTTCGAACTCGAGACCTCCCCGCCTCGATACTACACGTTAAAGATCGTCACTACAGCTTCTTCTAAAAGCCTATATATTTATTAAGGAAGCGATTACTATATTTCTTATATCAACATAATACGTGGCAAACAAAGCCAAAACAAAAGAGCCGCTATGTATGCTCTCAATATGACATTTGTTTACACACTTCTTATTTAAGATATCGTGCCAAGAGCTCCAAAGACAAAACTACAACGAGTGCATCAACGTGTGATGAGAACGAGTGCATCAACGCCGCATCTACACCGCTGATTCCTAATGTGACTCGTTGATCATCATTACTCCATCATGATCACCACAGTGAGAGATACGCATGACACTCGTTATGTCACAACAAGCATGCTTTTTTATCATTACTCTAACCAATTATTTCCTCATATATGAGTTAGCCGTACAACGGCTTATGTTGAAATTTTTATCAATTATATCATTGATAAAGAGATTGTCAATGTATCAAATTTTTTTTTCCCAGATATGAAATGATACACACACCCATTAATTTCGTCCGTAACGAGGTTCGAAGTATGATCTTTCAAACAGTGAATCGTGTTAGACTTAATAAAACCATTAATGCAATGTACCTTATGCTCAATGTATCATATTCAGTTTTATAGACATTTCACGTATATTGAATAGCTTCTTATTTCGGAGAATTAATAGTTCATTAAATCCTAACAAAACTAAAATAATGTTTTTTATTATAAAAACTGAAACCCATCAACTATTATTAAATTTAATTTCCAGTTTATTACACATCAACACTTGTTTAATTTCTAGCATGTAGGTAGATTCTAATTTTTAACCCATTATTTCATTTGTGCTTGCAGTGGAAGTTGTGGGTTTTTTTTTTTTTTTTTTTTTTTTTTTTTTTTTTTTTTTTTTTGAGAAGTCAGTGGAGAAAGGCCGGATTTAAAAAAACCTGGATAAAAAGGCCGGCATGAATGTCTCAAAACTCAAGAGTGAAATAAAATGAGACGTTTATTTGTACCACATTACATATGAACCACGTTAGAATTGATTACATGAAAGTTTCAATGATGTAGCATAAATACGCGATCCAAGTAAAAATCGAATCATGATCGATATTCAGAAAGTCAGACGTCAAGGCCATACATTCGACTTTTACACGATCAATCATATAAAAAATATGTAGTGTACCGACATATGTGAGGCAATAAATAAATCAGCTATGTTGTGAGCAATAGTCCCGTAAAAAGGACACTATACATAAATACGTGTAAGCATGAGAAGGAAAAAACCACTTTTGCATATAAGATAGGTAATAGATTTTGTCTTATCTCTTTGGGGCATTATCACAGGCACAACATTTGTACAAATTTTTTTTAAAGAATTTTAGGGACAAACGTTTCATTCCCCCTCTTGACTTTTCCCTTGGAATAAATAATACTCTCCTGTTTTCTTTTATCTGTCACGTTTCAGAATTTGTTTTTATTTTATTTATTTATCATTTTACATTTTTAGTGCATCATTTATTATTTTTTCCTTCTTTACCAATAAAATATTTATATCTTCAATAAAAAAAATACATTTTTAATACTAAAAACACATTTATCAACAAAGTATTTACATCTCCAATAAAAAAATACGTTTCCAATACTATATTTTAGGCATATTAATTACTTTCTTAATCTGTGTGATTCTTCTCCTTGCGACATAAATAAAAACGGAGGGAGTATAATTGATTTTATGCTTCTTAATACGGATGGTGGAGATATAAATGATCCAGTGATTATGTATATCAATGCAACGATCGTAGGTATTCTAGCCATAATGATGGTTTTGGATTTTGAAGATCGTGAAGTAGCCATAAATCACGACTTATGGCAGTTTAGAGACGCAAAACGTCTGTTCGGGCTATCAGAATTTCAATCATCAGATGTCTGGCCAATGTGCTTTATCCACGTGTGCGCTTGCATTGGGACTCCACAAAAATATCCCACTACCTCCTCGTATTATGTGCTTAATGAGGCAAATAGTCTTGTGTAATACATGTTGTATCAGAAAATCAAATGATAATTTGCTCATTAAGTTTGTAACACTTTTGAAATTCAATGTGATTTGATATTTCGTAGTACCTCTTCATCAAAATACAGAGCTTATCCGCTTGACTTTTCTCGAGTCGTCCGCTTTGTTTGAGAGTCTTTCTAGTCTGCTTTTCTCTTAATCGCCTGATTGTCCTCGAGACTAGTTTAATCATCAAAACTAATGTTTGAGAATCCATTATTAATTTATGAAATCATTAAACACAATAATTAATCTGACAAATGAGCTCACCCAAAAATGACAAAGATCAAATGCATTGGTTTATTTCTTATGATTAGCTGGACTATGGAAGATTCATTAGTCCAAGGAGACTTCTCAATTCTGTGAATCTGTTCTCACAAAGAGGTTTGGTGAAGATGTCTGCCAACTAGTCGTCTGTTTTGATGTTGACCAATCTTACATCACCTTTTCCACATGATCTCGTATGAAATGATGTTTGATATCAATATGCTTTGTCGGGAATGTTGTATAGATTTTTCGATATTCATATAGCACTTGTGTTGTCACACATGATTGGAAACCATTTTCTTCAATTCCATAGTCTCCGAAAGTTGTTGTCTTATCCATAAGATGTGCACAACAACTTCCTATTGCTACATACTCCGCTTCGCGTGGATGTTGCAATGGACGCCTGCTTCTTGCTAAACCAAAATACTAGTCTGTTTCAAGCATTTGACAAGTACCGGATGTACTTTTTCCTGTCTACTTTGCAACCTGCGTAATCTGCATCAGTGTATCCAACTAGTCCTGGAATCACCTTCTCTTGGATAGAATAACCCTAGGTCAACCGTGTCTTTGAGATATTTGAGCATTCTCTTTGCAAAGACTAGTGACTTTCATTTGGATCTCGATTGAAACCTTGCACATACTCCAACAAAAATGATATGTCTAGTCTGGCCATGCGGTTAGGTATAGTAATGAACCTATCACCCTCTATATTTGGTTTGATCCACACTTTTTCCATTTATGCCCTTGTCTAAGTGTAGATTTCTTCGACATAGGGGTTGCGATTTTTGAACTTGATTATATTCCATACTTTGATTGAGATCTTTGATGTACTTGCTTTGATTGATGAAAGTTCCATTCTCCATTTACTTGACTTGACGTCCGAGAAAGTAATTGAGCTCTCCCACCATGCTCATTTGGAATTTACTTTTCATTAGACTGGCAAATTCCTCACACAATTTGGTATTTCGACATCCAAAGATGATGTCATCCACATAAATTTGTACCAAAAGTGTACAATCATCATGTCGAATCTGAATAATGTCTAGTCGATTGTGCCCTTTTTGAATCAATTTTCCACAAGAAATTTGGATAAAGTCTCATACCAAGCTCTAGGTGCTTGTTTTAGCCCCTGATTTGACATCCATTTGATTTGCTTTAAAGTTCAGATGAGCAACATATGCTAGAAATAGTCTGATTACTTTAGTCTTGCCACGGGTGAATATGTCTCATCAAAGTATATTCCTTCACTTGTGAATAACCCTTGGCCACTAGTCTTTATCTTTTCTCACAATGACACCATTTTCATCCATCTTGTTTTCAGACACCCATTTTGTTCTAATGATATTTGAGTGGTCTGGTCTATTTGTTAGTTCCCAGACTTGATTCCTTTCAAATTCATTATGTTCTTCTTGCATCGCTATTATCCAATCAGCATCTTTGCAAGCATCTTAAATAGTTTTGGGTTCCATTCTAACGTAAAACATGAGAGCATAGTTTCCAGTTGTCTTCTCGGTTCTAACTTCAATGTTTGGATCTCCAAGAACTTGTTCTCTTTGGATGATCTCTTAACCAATTTAGATTTGGTTCTGTTATTGCCGTCGCCCTGAGTATCTTTTGAAGTTGTGCATTGCTCAATGGTTGGATGAAAATCATCTCGCTTCGTTGAATTGATTTTTCTCGATTCAATATCGACATAGATTGGTTCTTACGTCGCCTGAGCTTGTTCTCTGTGTAATTCGGTGTTGAAATTTGGTTCATCAAAGACGACATGAAATGACTCTTCTATTGATAATGTCCTTTTGTTCGTAACTCAAGGCTTTACTCAGTCTCGAATATCCCAAAATATCCACCATCCGGCCAGGCATCGAATGTCTTCTGGTGATCTTTTCTATTATTGTGGATTAAACACTTGCTTCCAAAGATATGAACGTAAGAGATGTTGGGTTTTCTCCCATTCCACGGTTCATAAGGTGTTTTTTCTCTGATTTTGTTGATAATTGATCTATTCTGAGTGTAACATGCAGTGTTGACCGCTTCTGCCCAATAACCTTTTGACATGTTAGCTTCTTCTATCATTATTCTAGCAGCTTCTTTTAAGGTCCTGTTTCTTCTTCTAGCCACTCCATTGTGTTGTGGAGTTTTGGCAGCAGCCAGTTGATGTTGCACTCCGTTTTCTTCATATTGCTTTTGATGACTTGATTCATGATAAGTTCCTAAAAAGTCAAATAATTCTAGATGTTTTGGACTCTATTTGGTGTCGTGTGTTGTTATTTTGTGATGTTTTTATGCCTTTTTCTTCTAATCTCGAACAATGTTGCAATAATTCAAGCATGCGCAGAATTCAGCCCAAAACAAAGCTAAAATGGAAGAACTCAAAATCAACTGTCACACCTGGGTGTGACATTTCGAAAATCGATCCTGGCCAACGAAATGTTCTGATTGGTCAAAACATTCACCAACGTGATTTCTAGTATATTGGCGTGTTTTTCAATGTAAAAGAAGAGCCCACACACTAGAAGAGTCCAAGATTGATAGATAATTGATTTTTAGAAATTTTCTTGATTAAATTAATTATGGAAACTTATTTTTATGATGTAATTATCCTATTTTTAATCCCCTAAACCTGAAAAATCGTGTGAGACACGCCATATTCGAATTTGAGGCGTGAATCACATTCCCATCAACATCTACTTTTTTCCTCAACTTTTCAAGAACAAGATTTTTGCTTAGGGCTCAAGAACGAAGAACGATCGTGAATTTTTGGTTTTATGATATTTGTGAGACTATTCTCTTTTCTCTTTCTTAAATTTCTCGCCATTTATTTTATTTTTATGTCTCATAATGCCTAAATCCATGATTTTTGTGATCTCTTTGATTATGCACGAGTAGATTTAATTTTCTAGGATTAAGAGAGCCCGGTAAATGAATATATGAGTTAAAGATTCGATCTTGCCTATTATTATGAATCGATATGCTTTTGTATTGATTTTAGTGCACTATTTTCGTATAAATTTATGGATTGATGGATCGAAAGATGAATTTCCATAGGTTTATATGAAGAATTTATTATCAATTAGGTGATGGGTCAAAGGTGAAATTTAATTGATAGGTTAGAACCCTAATTTCAACCAAGAAAATTTATGAGAGCGAAAGTCAATTGAAATTTCTTGTGACAATATGAATAATGATGTTTTAATGGGTCTAAATTGATTTAATGAGCGAGAAATCGGATTTAATATCAATTTAGGCACGATTAATGAGAGTTTGAAAGAATATTATTAATCACTTTTGATTATTCGTCAACATAAGTAAATATTCATAGTAAATGGAAAGGTCGTTGTAAAAGTCATATATTTGCTACCGTGGTAATCCGACATCCTAGAAGTTCTTCCAACTTGATCTCTAGTAATTTCTTGGACTTGTGTTGAGTTTAAATAGGACCATAGTTCTTAGTTATTTTATAATTCAAAACACCAAAATTTGATTAGTCTAGTTAATATAAATTGATAACTATTCGGTGATTGTCCCAAGTCCCTGTGGGATCGACATCCTAAGTACTACTCGATAAGCCATGCGCTTGCGGTAGCATTTAGTGATTAAAGTGAAAATCAAACAACAATTCAGAAATTATGTTCCTCTGTCAATCTAATCTTGATTACTGTTAGACTCTTTTCATTTTGAAGTCTCTCTAGTTAATCCGGCAGCTTCTTGAGAGTTTCTCTTTTCTTGTTGAGGAATACTGTCCACGTATCCTTTGTGAAATCATCAACTATCACCAATGTGTACTTCTTTACACTTACACTTATTGGTGTCACTGGTGCAAATAAATCCATATGTAGAAGTTGTAAATCTCGATTTGTTGATGGTGTTGTTTTCAATTTGAATGAAGTTTAATTTGATTTGTTTCCCCATTTGATAGGAGTCAAAAATGATGTCTGTTGGTCCGTAATACAAGGCTTGTAAGAGTTCAGAGGGGGGGTGAATGAACTCTCTTCTATTTCGCAATTTCTTACTTTGAGATCAAACCTGGTCAGTAAGAGCAGACTAGCAAGTAGCTCGTCTGGTTTTACTGATCTGATTATTCTGTAAAAGTAAGTGCAACGGAATAATGTTATGTTTTAAAATAAGCCTTGAGCTTGGTTTTCAGTGTTGAGTAGTGTGATATAGAGTATGCAAGTACTGAATGTAAAGTGTTGAAGGTAAAGAAGACAAGAAATGTTATCGATCTACGGAGTGGCGTAATCTCCTACGTGACAGCTTCTCCCGTGACTCAGGAGGTATCACTATTGTACTCTAGAATAATACAATAGGTAAGTGTTCATGACACCCCGCAGATGCTTCACACCTTAAGTAGCCAATCCTTGACACCCTGCAAATGCCTCACACCCTACAGATGCTTCAGTTGGTCTCATTTGCACGCAAACTCGTCTCGAAGAACTTCTTTTCTCCAACAACTCGCCTGCCTTCTTCACTTCCTTCACACCCCGCAGATGCTTCAATAGGTTCACCCTTTTCTTGAGAACTTGGTTGTGAGTAGAGTTGGTGCTGTATCAAATTAATGATACAAAGATGAGAGCTTTCAGCTGGATTTAACTTTGCGTATCTTGATTGTAGCTCTCTTAATCAAGTAGATCACTTGATAGTTTTTGTTAAGCTCGGTTGTTGATCTGCTTGATCTCTAGATTTGGATTGGTAAGCTTCTGAGATGAAGATCTTGTTGAGAGATGACTTGCTAGATTTAATTTGATACTTAGCTTCTCTTTTTAAAATTTCTCAACTCACTCACTTTAGTTTTCCTTCTTCATCAACTATAATAGGGTAGGTGTACCGTTGAAGAATGAGTGGCTCTGATTGATTGCTGAGGTGTCCCTTGATATTTTGAAAATCGTCCCGTTCAGCTTTTTTAATCGTTGGAGCCTCGTACTTGATGGCTTCTAGAAGATAACTTTATAGCATCAAATACTATTCTTCCACTTGTATGATTTCGTAGCCGTTGGATCAAATATTGATCTGATGGATGGCTACATGCCCTTTAATTTATCACTTCATTTATCTTTTAATCACTTGAGAGCATTTGGTAGTCTCTCGATATGATCCTTTACTCGCCTGAATTCTTGACACTTAACTCGTCTGGTCTTCAATACTTTTACTCATCCGCTTCATTGCTTTGCTTCATCTGATTTTGCCTTGAGCAGTCTTGATAGATGATTGGACAAGAGTCCAGTTTTCTAGTCGTCTGGTCTTCAAGCCTATACTGTCTTAGATTATGAATACAAAGACAAAGTCTGACTAATCCTATACAATTCGCATGTCAGACTACTAAGCAAACTTATACTTGGTTTCTAAACCAACTATTTTGGTATCATCAAAACTTCTAGTCTATGGGGACCTAAAATCGTCCTTCTTGTAAACCACGCCTAAGTCCTCTTACAAGATCAATCATTGCCAATCGACTAATTGTCTTATAATTGAAATGGCTCAATCTTTTGTGCCACAGACGACTTATCTCTGGTTTGGATTGTACTAGTAGACAGACTTCTGATGTTGCTGTTGACCAGTCTACTATGTACATGTTCTTCTTTCTTTTTCCAATTAAGATCGTCTTTCCAGATTCTTCGTTTATAACTCGGCATTTCTTCTTGCTGAAAAGAACTTCATATCCATTGCCACAAAAATGACTAGCACTGAGGAGATTGTACTTCAGCCCTTCAACGAATGTCACATTGCAAATTTCCAAATTGTTCTTGAGGATGCTTCAAATGCCTTAGGTAAATCCAGACTTTTCATTTCCACCAAATGTAACTTTTGGTCCATCCTTATCTTGATAATTCTTCAAACAATGTTTGTTGCTCGTCATGTGTCCGAACATTCACTGTCTATGTACTGGACATCCCGCAAAACAAATTAGATAGATATAGTACCCAAATCTGTTTGGGTCCAATAGGTCGTCTGCCAAATGATGTAATGCCTAGTCTCAGATTTGAACGGAAGGTCTCTCTAGGCGTTTACACCACCAAGTAAGGATATTCAAACGGGATTGCATAAAATCTCTTTGTTGACTATTCATCATTTTAGTTCAATTCTCTACCTTTTGGTTTATAAGATTGAGTGTAAACACTCTTAATTTCAGCCCGTGATTGTCTTAGTTTTCTTTCTATACACTAGTCCGCTTCATCAGAACCTTTTGTGTGATGAAATAAATCTAGAGGTCCGACCGGTCTATTTTAGGAATGTTACTCCCGACATTGGATTTCTGAAATGGATAGGAAGACTAATGTTCCAATCATCATCGGAATGGTATAATCTATTATTCCTCCCGACCTTATGATTCCATGATTTATCAACCTTTTGGACTCATAATTGACCGGTTGTTCATGTTTTTGGTTTTCAACGGCATGATTTAACAAACTTGACTTGTTTGACCCTTCTTACTTTCGGTTCAGTTTGTAAGTTGGTCCGCAGGAGGTACCATTTTCAGATTCGAACTTTGGGTCGACTTGACAAGTGTCGTCTATTCTGAGTACCCAAACCGCACTTGTCTCAGTCTTTTGGAGACAAGTCTCCGTGTCTTTGAAGAACAAGTGGTGCCAAACATGCCAAGACATCAACTATAATATTACCGTAATAAAGATAAGCATAAATTGTCCGAGTACCTTTTGTCATAGTATGAAGATGAAACTTATGCTCCTTAATGCGATCCTCGTGATGGCTTGGCATAAGTAGAGGCAATAATATCCTCAGTAAAATTCCTCCAACGCTCAAGTCAGATTTGACAAGAAGACATGAATTTTTAGTAAATAATCGAGTAAAGTAACTATAAGTCAAAATCACATACCATTGAAGGGAGTTGATCCTTTTATATAGTGTACATGGGTGGGTGAGGTCCAACCAATGGTGATGGCGTGAATGAGTAGTGTTTGTCAGTCGATGATGAACCGATGCCCAATGCATGTAGACCAAGAGATTTCTTGTGGTGCAGGTCGACTGTGTCATGCTTGTGGTAGAAGCGAAAGGACGGCCTCCGCAAGACTTTCACTGGAGGAGCCTTTTCCCGAGCTAGAGCCAGATAGGCTTGGGCTTTGATGCCAACCTTTAGGGTGCCGATGCCGAGCTCTAGACACTTAGTCCAAAATAAAGGTGGATGATGTTGGGAGATCAGTTCAGACCTCACTTTGAAGTGGTCTTATGGTCGTTGCCCAATTAGGTAAGTGCCACGTGTACGATAACCGATTTATCACATGTCAAAAGCCCCCTAGACCTGAGCTTGGAGATACACATTGATCACATGTTAGGCATGTTCATAGACGACGTGACACGAGCTAAGATGTTGAATTCGAACCGTCTCTGACGTATGTGACGTGGATTGAGCTCATGCCAACTTATAGACCTCGATATTTGAACGGTTGTTCCAATCACAGAGATATTTTTAGTTATATTAACCGATTGAACAATCATAGTTTTTGCATTTCCGATTGGTTCTGACAAATTTTGTGAAGTAAAACTTTTGATTTTCTATATCATTCACAATTCAGAGTATAGTGTATATATACACCTCAAAGAATCATACGCAATTAATACAAATCCTACGCAATTAATACAAAATATTATGTTCACACTGTCTGTTCACGCTAACATCGTAATAGGTTCGTTTCCAAAAATATTTGATAGGGTTTTTGAAAATGAGTTATTATTTGCACCACAACTATTCTATCTTGTCATAAATCAAGACCGCTAACACTGCATCATTTTCACAGTAATCGACTATGGAAAGTCGAATAAATATAGCCAACATGCGATTTCGATCGACTATGGAAAGGTTAAATATTGGCTATACATACGACTTACACATAATTCCAATGCCACAGCACGTGAATGCCACATAATCGATAGAAGTTGTGGTTATGCAAATAAATAAAGATATTTTTTTGAAAAATAAAGGCCGGCAATGAAGCGGACGGTTGTTACGTACAGTACTGCCGTATAATTGTTTTGTTTTTGTTTTGCATGCTTTTGTTTGCAGTATTGACGTTTTTGATTATAACAAAGTAAATCTTGCCACTCATATAAGCCATATGGCATAACTACCAAATAGATGAAGAAACCGTCAAAGATACTGTTTATTATTCAAATAAACTCAAGGTTCATAAGTATAATCGACCAATAATTACACAAGCTCTTAAATCTTAAGAAAACAGCATAAAAGGTAAAATCTATCACTGAAAATAAAAAGAATCCATACATACATAGCCATTAATTCCAGAAGTTGTCTGAGCCAAACAAACATCATGGATGGAACTAAGGAAAGAAACATGAATTTCCAATTTGAGGTAACCACCTAGCTACTCTTTTAATTTTCACAGCTTAAATTCCAATATATAATGCTGAATTTGTTCTGGGTTTTTTTGTTTTTCTGAAAAAACAGAGTGGAGCAGTAGAGAACTTGGTAACGAATGGTTGCGTCGACTACAAAGGCAGGGTTGCAGATAAAAGGCAAACAGGAGGATGGAAGGTTGCACCCTTCATTATAGGTATTTATTTTCTCATGGCATTTTGCCATATTCAACCCCAGGTTTTTTCTTGAGACTAATTTGAATATATTGGCAGTGAATGAAATGGTGGAAAGGCTAGCGTTTTACGCCATTGCCGTAAACATGGTGACATATCTAGTATTGCAGATGCATCAAGGAATACCAGATGCTATTACACACGTGACGGATTGGATCGGTGCTGCTTTTGTTCTTACACTTCTCGGAGCTTTCTTGGCTGATGCTTATTTGGGACGACTCTTAACCATTATCATTTTCACTTGCGTCTATGGAGCGGTAACTTCCTTTTTCCCAACCAAATTATACGGATACGGTCGGTCACAATAAAGAGTAATGATACAGAATAACTGTTGTGTTGGTTGCTGATAAGTGACACAACGGTTATCTCTCGTGACTGTATGTGTTTTAAAAGAAGCCTGCAGCTAAATGCTTCTTGATTTCTCTTCGATTTTCCGTTATATAACTTTTGAAAATTGGACACAAACTTTATGTTAGGGAATGGTGATGCTAACACTATCAGCCTCAATAGACAGCCTACGACCACCCGGATGCAACGGCATACCGATCCCAAAATGCATACCGCAGCCGGCAACAACACGCCAAACAGCATTTCTTTACGCAGCACTCTATCTCATTGCCCTTGGAACCGGGGGTATAAAACCATGTGTCTCAACTTTTGGGGCCGACCAATTCGACGAATCTGATGAAAAAGAAGCTAAAAGCAAGTATTCCTTCTTCAATTGGTTCTTCTTTGCCATTAACATGGGAGCCCTTTTGGGTTTAACGCTTATGGTTTATGTTCAACAAAGAAAAGGTTGGGGTTGGGGATTTGGGGTTCCAACGGTTATGTTTTTTGCTCTGTTTTAATCCTGGTTGCTGGGTTCAGAGGTTATCGGTACCAGAAGCCGAGGGGAAGCGTGTTTACGAGGTTTTTTCAGGTGCTTGTGGTTTCTTTGAAGAATCATTTGAAGGGGGTTGGTGTTGTTGATGGAGGAATTGACCTTTATGAGGTGAAAACGAAAGAATCTGCTATCTTCGGTGCTCGGAAGCTTGTTCATACTAAGCAATACAGGTTAGATATTTGTTACCTTTCATTCCCTTAGTCTAAATTTTTAGTTTCAGTTATAACCTGGTTGGTGCTACGTGACTAACAGAATCTAGCTAAGACATAACCTACACGTGTTACTTACTGAGGCTCTGAGATCGTAAGTTCTCGTGTTCAAGTCCCCTTTAGAAAAAAAAAAAAGTGTGTGTGAGCTATTAGATTGCCTTTGTATCCGTAAATAAAATAGTGAATCCCCTCCTATTCATAAAAGAGAAATATGTATCCCATATTCTTAAACTATTTTCCGCCCTAAGATATTGTAGAGAAGTTACGGTAAAAAGAGTTAATGGGAAGTGATATCAAGTAGATTAACGCTGATGATCCAACTCACACATACATACCTATAGACCTTTAGTGTGTGAAAGATGATGATTTGGATACATTACATTCATCCATTTTGTATCACTCATCAACGCGCTTGCACCATAATTGCTCTCAGACATTTGATTAGTGAAAGAAGAAGAAAAATAAGGTGTTCTCGGGGCCACCATAAAAATATTGTATTTTTCTGTTGGAAAGTATATCGCGTGTGGAAGTGATTACTAATAATCCCGTGACTAATGGATATAATTACGGGTTAATAAAAATAAAATACAAATATAACAAAATAAAATACAAAAATACAACTTCGTTTTATTAAATAGATTTAAACAATAGAACCATTACAATACATATCCGATTCAAAGAGGACAGGAATAAAATTACAATGCATAAATTAAAGGACTAGAAATCAAACCAAGACGATTTAAATTACTCGTCCTGTGCTCACGGTAGTAGCAATTGTCTCCCAAGATACAACGCGGCTTTACGCCTCGGATTTAGAGACACTTTAAAAATCCGATCTCCAAATGAACTTAGTGAGTGTCCGACTTCTCTTCGACGATTCAAGAACTTCGACTATATGAGACTCTTTGTAGTGGAGAATACAATAGGAAATTAGGAAATTGATGCTCATACCTCCACCCATGGGGTTCTTATATGGTGTGAGTGAGGGCTTAAAGTCGGCTTGAGACATGCGTTTTCTTAATCCTCGTGCCAATAAACGCGTTTGCCGACTTATTGACGCGTTAAGGAAAGCATTTCATTTAAGACAAGTCGTTAGGCCGACTTTGAATTAACACGTGTTAATTACAGTTGAGCCGACCTAATGCGCGTTCTACAGAGCTCTGGAACCTTGACTATCACTTTCTTCTTGACTATCACTTTCTTCTTGAGGTTCATATGACCGCTTACTCGTGCTTGCTCTTTTTTAAATCCTTTTCCTTACAAGGAAAGATATCTTCAAAGAACACCGCATTCCTAAACTCAATAATGACATTTTCATGTACCTCAGGGATGTCATGAACCAAAAACCGATAGACACTAATATATAGATCATATCCAATGAATATACAATCAATGATTTTAGGTCCTGTCTTCACTTGCTTTGGTTTAGGTGATTCTACCTTAGCCAAACACCCCACACTTTCATGATTTTGTAGTTAGGCTTGTGACCTTTCCACAACTCATAGATTCATCCTTCTTCTTAGAAGGATTTTATTAAGAATGAAATTCTCTCGAGAGGATAGTTTCCTCACGAGTTCCGAGGTAAACCCGAACTAATCAACATATCATTCATCATCTCTTTGAGAGTTTGGTTCTGCGCCAAAGAATACCGCTTTTGAGGAGTGTGTGTGGTGCTTTTGTTTGATAAATGATGACGGCGCTTAGATCAAAATTCATTAAATGGTGCATCATACTCACCACCATGATCTCTACAGACACTTTTTATCCGCTTGCTAAGTTGATTCTCAACTTCATTCTTCTAATCTTTAAAGGCTTCAAGAGCCTCATCTTTGCTTCTCAGAAAATAAACATAACAATATATGGTACAATCATCAATAAACATAACAAAATAGTTTTTACCACCTCTAGTTGGCACAAATTTTGAGTCACATATATCAGTGTGAAATAAATCTATAGGTTTGGTATTCCTTTTAACACTGGAAACGGTGTTTTAGCTAACCTAGATTCAACACATATTTGGTATTTATGATTAGGATCATATTTTGCATTGGGAATTAAATCTAAGTTCATCATATTTTAAATTCATTTATAATTAGTATGTCCTAATCTATAATGTCACAAACAAAAAGACTCAAGCAAGTAAACGAAAATAGAATTCATCTTATTAGCCTTATTAGGCACAATAGTTTTGGGTACAATAAACATCATATTCATCTTAAACATGCCACCTACAAAGTACCCCATCTCAAAGTACATATCCTTTTTGGATAAAACAACTTTATCCACACCAAGACCAACTTGAATCCATTATTCACTGTAAGAGCACCAAAACAAGGTTCTTTCACATGTCCGAGAGACAGCAAAGACATTGTTGAGTGTGAGTTCTTTGCCATCATCTTCAAGCAGGATCTTCCCCACACATTCGCCCTTAATAAAAGAAGAGTTTTCCATGAATGGTTGTTTGCCATCAACAACCTTGTACTAAGAGAACATCTCTTTTAGTGCACAAATATGGCGAGTAGCCCAGTTGTCAACCAACCATTCGTGAGTATTCCAGTTGTTTGCATTCGTAAGCACAATCGATAGATTCATCTCCTATTTGCCTTCACCACCATTTCAACAAAGAGTGTATGTGGCTTGCCATTTTTCAACAACTCGCATTCACTCGTGATGCCCTAGCTTTCCACAGCTTAAAACAACCCATTGAATTGTTGCTTAACTTTCTTCTTATCTCTTGGACCATCATTAGGTCGCTTTACGCTTCTTGCCTTTCTTTCTCACTTCAACCAAGTTTGCCTTTGACTTCCCAATCGAAGGCCTCTTTCACACCTCTTATTCTCGCTCTTCAATTCGCAAACATGTTGCTAGCTCTTCTAAAGTCATCACTTTCTTCTTATGCATCAAGTAATTCTTGAAATCCTTCCAAGTGTGAGGAAGATTTCCAATAACAAAGAACAACTTGGAATTGTTCACAAATCATCATCTTTTCTTCCAATATCTCATAGATGATCACCTGTAGCTCCCAACTGACCGACCACGCCTTGAGTCTACCATCTTATAGTCCATGAATTTGACCACAAAAATTTCCTTGATCTAGCATCCTTGATTTTATACTTTTGTTCCAAAGCCTTCCATAAAGACTTAGTAGACTTTTGTGAGCAGTGCACCCTATAAACAAAGTTTTCCAAGAAACTGAGAATGTAGTTCTTGCACAGAAAATCAGAGTGCTTCTATGCATTTAAAGCCACGACTGACTCATGGTCCCCTTTCTTCATGATAGGGGAACCTCAGTTATCATCCAAACACAGCCAAGAGTGGTCAAATATAACAACATATTTTGTTTCCACCTCTTGTAGTTCAAATCACCAAAATTCTCCGGTTTCTCCCTTTGAGGCCCCATATTTTTATGAGTGGGTGCATGACCACGTGTGATACACGGATACACGGATACTAGCAAGAATGACTAGGTCAATCGCACCATAGTGTTGATGAGTCAAGGTCAATCCTACAAAGAAAAAGGTTTACTTTAACTATCTATTAAAACTAAAACTTTAAAGCCAAAAGGTAGTTATGGACCAAAATGTCACAGCTTTGTAAATCTAACTACTATGTGTTGTAAGTACAAATGCCCAATACAATTTCGAGATGTATTCCAATAGAGATATGAAATAGTCATCCTTATCTAGTCCAGTTCATATGATTCATGTGTTTAACTCAAACCCTAATTCAGATTTCATTTATGATTACACATCCTTACTATTTTGATCCAATCCGTGAACGGGACTAAGAACGAACTATGTTATGTTATTACCCTTATTATGAACAAACTCAGTTAATATAACAAACATGCATTATAGGTTTGTCGACGTGTCTTGCCCGACCAAGATGAAAGATTCAAACTTTCTATCCTATGTTGAAGAAAACCTCATGAGTAACGATCGTAAACGGACTTGGCACGCTTTAGTGGTTTTAAATACCTTTGTCATAACTGATTCTTTCACCTTAATCGCATCAATTTGAACAGTTACACATATATAATCATAGATGGCCAATCTAACGAGTACACAAATTAATGCAAGCATACATAATAAACAAGATCAGATCAACTACAGTAGACAAGGTTGTCGATTAATCTATAACAAGACATGCCAGTTAACTGACAGACTTGGTCTGAACCCCAACTTTTGGCTAATCACACATCAATCATATGTTGAACTAGATTCGAAATTATTTCTACATATCTAAACTGAATACTGCACAAATCATACAAAACACAGATCTAACATACTAAACATGCAATCATAGATATACGCATAATTCATAGACAAAATATATGTGAATACCTCAAACAATAATCGAATCACGATCAAGCTCTCGAAAACTACAATAGGAACAATAAGGAATTTGCCCAAAAAATAAGAGCTTATGTTCAACCTCAAAATATCAAGTATTTGTAACTAATGCTATTCTGAATTCAATACATATGTTTTGTCTACAATGCTACTGAATTTAACCTTAAGGATGCAATAGGGAGAGTTATGTTGGTTGGAACCCTATTAGGGTTGTCGATTAATCTACAGATTGGGTTACAGATTAATCGACGCCCAACTAACCCATATCATGTTTCACTTATTCTCTTTAAGCCCAATTCATGTTTCTATTAGCCTCAGCTGAATGATATTTCAAAATTATTTTGCCCTTGGCCTTCAAATTGATCTTTTCAATGCTTCCGCTTGTTCATCCGATTCTAGACTCAAAATAATACTCGTGATCAAAGAATTTAAGGATAATATGAAACTCTCTGATTACGAGTAAACATATATCAAAATAACTTTAGAAACTCGTAAACCGGATACAAGTTAAAGCAATTAGCTCAAGAATGGGGTAAAGTGGTGGGAAAAACATCATATAATTTGACCGTGTTAGTTCAACACCAAGAGGCACAACAGAGGTACTCCTTGCACACCAAAATTCATTTATGTATACACGTAAGATTGACAATCAAGTTTAGTTCGCCCTCAAACGAACTTAAAAATAAAGTAGAGTTTTCGCTTGGCCTCAACCAAACCGAAACAATAATCAAATAAAAACAATAATTCGAGTAGATCTCAGATCTTAACAGTTCAAAAAGATCCTTTAAGCACACGAAAAAACTGCCTTAGCTTGTTAGAGAGTGTATTGTGTCGTGAGTGATTTATGGAATAATCCTATAATTAATGGATGTTGTAATGGTGACTTAAACTATGTTGCTGAAGTTTGGAGTGAAAGCTATGGTCTGGTGTTCGTTTGGGGCAGCAGCAGAGTTCATCAGCCTGCTGGAGCTATGTTTGCTGGTTAACATCAGAGTGAAGTATGCTGGTTAACGACAGAGTAGAGTCTGCTGGTCCACAGCAGACTTGAGGAACACATCTGCATGGTTTTCGTATTTGGTGAAGTTACTTCTGTGGTGTTTCAATCATTTACCGGGTTGACTGATAAGTCGGTTAGGTTTGATTCTCAAGGCTATAAATATCATCCAGAATTGCATGTAACTTGTAACTTTCGTGATAATAAAATAAGCTTCATTTGTCCGTGGAGTAGTCGGCATATTGCCGGAAACCACGTTAAATCTGTGTTATTCTTATTTTTGTGTTTGTTTACTTGTTAATTGTTTATCTTTACTCACAATCACCATCACTTCTTGATCGATCAAGAATAAGAAACCGGTATCGAGCGCCCAGGTTCATCAAGAAATCTATTTATCCGTTGAAGCAAGGTAGATTGGTACCAAAGTCATAATTGACGCTAGGATTTGGGATCTACGCAAGCTTTTCTCGTGAGAAAGATGTCTTTAAATGTCAAGATTGACAAGTTTACTGAGAAGAAACAGCTTTAGTCTATGGCGCATCGAGGATGCGTGTTTTGTTGATACAACAGGATTATGGGGTCCTCTCACAAAATCAATGTAAGGAAGTACAAATTGAGAGAGCTGGGCCTGGAGGAGAAAGCACATTCAACAAGTATGTTGTGCTTGTCGATGATATTATCAATGAGGTTGTCAAGAGGACACATAAGAGAAGTTGTGGCCCAAGCTTGAGAGTTTATACATGACAAAGTCTCTAACCAACAAGTTGTTATTAAAGCAACGATGTTCGGCTTTAAGGATGCATGAGGGCACTCAACTGAGGGATCATCTAGATTAGCTGAACACAATATTGCTTGATCTAAGGAATATTGATGTAAAGAATGAAAATGAGGATGCAACATTGATCCTACTTGTTTCATTGCCTGCATCATATGAGAACTTTGTGCAGTACTTTATTGTTGGAAAGAACTCAGTGTCATTGGAGGATGTGAGATCATCACTTCATGCTCGAGAGCTACGCCATAAGGCATCTGGTTCTGGTATAGACAATCAGTCTGTTGGGTTGGTGGCCAGTGGAGTCAGTAAGAGATCAGGGAATTTGGAAAGAAGAATTTCAAGGGACACAAGGCTAACGATGTCTGTAATTACTATAAGGAGCAGGGGCATTGGAAAAATGAATGTCCAAAGAGGAAAAAACAGCTGGGTATAGTTGCTTTGGCAGAACAAGACACCACTCTGAAAAAGACCTGGCCTTAGCAGCTCAGTAGTCAGCAGAGCATAGTGGATGTGTGGATTTTGGACACTGGGGCATCTTATTATGTGTGTCCTAATAGGAGTGATTTTCAACTTATCAAATAGGTGGATGGAGGCCATATTTCTATGGCTAACAAAGAAGGTCTGCAAAATTGTTGGATTTGATCATCCGCTAAGGACACATGATGGTAAATTCTGCACACTTAATGAGGTTAGGCATGTTCTACAAATGACCAAGAATTTGATATCACTTAGTCTTTTAGACAACAAACGGTTCAAGTTCAGGGGTGAATGTGGAGTGGTGAATGTCTATAAGGATTCAGCTGTGATTCTAAAGGGTATCAGGCAGGGGACATTGTACATACTACAAGGGTCTACTGTATCAGGTTCTGCTGCCGTAGAATCATCAGAGGTTCACCAGTCACAGTTGACTAAGTTGTGGCATATGAGATTGGGTCATATGGGTGAAAGAGGGATGCAAATTAATTCTAAGTCTGATCTACTTGGGGGACATAAGGTCAAAGAGTTGGAATTTTTTGAACACTATGTGTTTGGGAAGCTACATAGAAGCAAGTTCCCAAAAGTAATTCACATCACAAAAGGGACACTTTATTATGTTCATTCTCATTTGTTGGGGACCTTAAAGCGGTAGAGTCATTGGGTGGTCACGGGTATTTTGTGTCTTTATATATGATTATTCAAGGATGGTTTGGGTAATTATGATGAAGCACAAGAGTGAAGCATTCAAGCAAAGGAAGGCATTGGTTAAGAATCGAGAGGGAAGTAGAACAAGAGACTAAGAACTCGACAATGGACTGGAATTCGCTGGTCCGAGTTTGATGAATTCTACAAGAATGAAGGCATTTCTAGGCACCATAATCGTAAAGAGACACTCCACACAGAACGGTGTTGCGTAAATGATGAATCAAACTCTTTGGAGAGGCCAAGGTGCATGCTCTCTAATTCTGGTCTGGCAAGAAGATTTTGGGCAGAGGCTGTTAGCACAGCATGCTACTTAATCAACATAGGGCCTCACACTTGGATCAAGCTCAAAACACCACTTGAGGTTTGGTCAGGAAATTCAGTAGACTACTCTGGTCTAAGGGTTTTTGGAAGCACAGTCTACTATCATGTCAGTGAAGGTAAATTGGAACCTAGGCCAAGAAGAGAGTGTTTGTTGGATATGGAGATGGAGTTAAGGGTACAAAATGGGTCATCGCTGAAAAGAGGGTTATACTCAATAAAGTGTAGTCTTCGATGAAAACTCTATGCTTAACTCATCTGTGAAAGCCACATCTAAATCTGAAATTGGATCTGAAACTGAGAAGGTTGACAAACAGGTGGAGCTTCAAGTGGAATCTGCTGAAATGAAGGAATCAACGGAGGATGGTCAACACTTAGAAGATCCTCGAACATGATCCAAAACCATCTACGGACAAGAGTCGCAGACTCTCAAACAAAACTAATGTTGGTCACAGGTATAGCTCTCGGCACAGACTAGAAGGACCAATACTAGACCCCAAAATGTATGGGTTTGAGGAGGATATGGTTGGATATGCATTTCAGGTAGCTGAAGAAGTGGATGGTTTTGAACCAAACACTTACAGGAAGTTGTGACATGTTTAGAGCCATCTCAATGGCTTTAACGCCATGGGAGAAGAAATAGAGTCACTTCAGAAGAATGAGACTAGAGATCTAGTCAAACAACCACATGATAGAAGGATGGTCAGCTGCAAATGGATTTTCAAGAAAAAGGAAGGAATGACATATGCTGAGGGCAACAGATATAAGGCACGTTTGGTTGCAAGAGGGTTTAGTCAGAAAGAGGTGGTAGACTATGAAGAGATATTTTCTCCAGTGGTCAGACATACTTCCATCAGGGTGCTGTTAGTAATAGTGGCACATCAGAATCTTGAGCTTGAGCAGTTAGATGTGAAGATTTCTTTTCTACATGGAGATGTAGATAAGGAAATATATATGACTCAGCTAGAGGGTTTCCAAGTTCCTGGAAAGGAAGGGTTTGTTTGTAAGTTGAAGAAGTCCTTATATGGACTTAAGCAGGCCCCAAGGCAGTGGTATAAGAAGTTGACAGTTATATGATTCTACTGGGCTATAGCAGGAGTCCATATTACTGTTTTGTTTATCATAACAAGTTGAAGGATGGTTCATCCATCTATCTGGTTCTGTATGTGGATGGTATGTTGATAGTTGCTGTGAACAAGTCTGATATTCAAAATCTGAAGAATCTGCTCAAGGCTGAATTTGAGATGAAGGATTTGGAGAATGCAAAGAAAATTTTGGGGAGGGAGATCTATAGAGATAGGAAGCAAGGGAAGTTGTTCTTGTCTCATCAGGAGTATATTGAAAAAGTATTATCCAAGTTTGGCAGACGCCAACACCAAACCTATAGATACTCCAATGGCACCAAATCTACATATGTCTCGCTGTGTGTTTGCTCCATACCATTGAAGAGGAAGAATACATGTCAAGAGTTCCATATGCTAGTGCAAAGGCGCTTTAATGTATGCCATGGTCTCAGATTTAGCTTGATTTGGCTCCAGATACCGCTGTTGTCGCGCAGGTTTATGGCTCAACATGGAAAGGAACACTAGAAAGCAGTGAAGAGGATATTTAGGTACCTTAGGGGTAAATCTGATAATGGACTTATTTATGGAGGTGGTACTCAATGTTTTGTCACCGGCATCGTGATTTCGATTATGTCATTGATGTGGGACAGCAGAAGATCTATGACTGGGTATATGTTTACTTTGGGTGGTTCTGTGGTAAGTTGGAAGGCAACTTTACAGGGTACAGACATTATCTACTATCGATTTAGAATACATAACACCGACATAAGCAACAAACGAGGCAACTGGTTAAAGTGGACTAGTCAATGATCCGAGTCCGCATCAAGATCAAGCTAAGGTGTATTGTGACAAGTTGTAAGTGCAATATGTTTGGCCAATGATCATGTTCATCATGAGAGAACCAAGCACATTGATGTTAGGTACCATTTTCTCGAGAAATGAGAGAAGGGTTAAAGTGGAGAAGATCAAAGATCGATGTAAATCCTCGCCGATATGTTCACTAAACCGATTCTAGCGGGCAATTTTTCGGCTTGTGTCCTGACTTGCTAAATATCCAAAGTCGTTAATCCAATCTTGGAATACTCATTTGAAGGTGGAGGTTCACCGAGATATTCAAATCAAGACAAAGATGAATCGGCACTTGGTTGTGCATCTAGTCGCTTTGCATGAAGTTGAATTTAAGGCGAGATTCGTGAATGATGACTTAAACTATGTCAATAAATCAAGTGAAAGCTATGGTCCGGTATTCGTTTGGGGCAAGAAAGCAGAGTTGATCACCCTCATGGAGCCGTGGTCTGGCCGTTAACATCGTGAGTGAAGTATACCGTTAATTAGCGGAGTGGAGTCTCCGTCCACAATGAGACTTCGGAGGAACACATCCGCATGGTTTTCGTATTTGGTGAAGTTACTTCTATTTCGGGCCAAGCATCGGGTTGATCGATTAGTCGGTTAGTGGTTTGATTCCCAAGGCTATAAATACCATCCGTAATTGCATGTAACTTTCGTGATAATAAAATAAGCCTCGCTTGTCCATGGAGTAGTCGACACATTGCCGGAAACCACGTTAAATATGTGTTCTTCTTGTTTCGTGTTTGTTTACTTGTTAATTATTTATCTTTACTCACAATCAACATCACTTGATCGATCCGTAATAATGAGATGTCATTACGGAATAATAAAATAAAATACTTAAAACAACAAAATAAAATAGGTAAAAAACTTCATTGTATTAAATAGATCTAAACAATAGAACCATTACAAAACAGATCCGACATGAAAGAGAAAAGAAATAAAATTACATTGCATAAATTAAAGGACTAGAAAACCGAGGCGAGCCAATTACTCTTTCATTAAGACAAAATGATCTCGGTCTTGTGCCCACCTGTAGTATCAACTCGCCTCCCAAAATACAACGGCTTCACGCCTCGGATTTATAGACACTTCAAAAATCCGAGCCCGGCAAACTTAGTAAGTGCTCGACTTCTCTTCGACGACTCAAGAACTACGACTATATAACACTCTTTGTAGTGGAGAATATAAGAGGAAATTGATGCTCTAACCTTCACTATGAGGTTCTTTATATAGTGTGAGGAGAGGCTTAAAGTTGGCTTAAGACACGCGTTTTCTTAACCCTCAAGCCAAGAAACACGCTTGCCGACTTATTGACGCGGTCAAAAAAATCATTCCCTTAAGACAAGTCGTTAGGCCGACTTCGAATTAACACGTGTTAATTACAACTGAGCCGACCTAATGAACGTTGCACACAGCTCTGGAACCTTCCAGACCGCCTCGATTAATTAAATGTTAAATCCAAACAAAAAAATAAAAATAAATGTTAATTAAATTTTTGGTTAATTTCATAAAGAATTGTGTCCATAAAAATAATAGTAACCGAGCCTGCCAGACGCACGCTGGCGATGGCGCACGCACGCGTTTGGTGAACGAAGAGCCATCTATGTTCTCCCTCCTGCAAAAATTAAAGTGTATTTGGCTCTTGGGGCACGTTTTCTAGTGCAATTCATGTAGTTAAATATGGAGCCAAATGCTCTCAATCTATCTACGTGGGAGAATGGAAGTGAGGTCCTCTCTTCAACTCTTTCTCTCACATTTTTTCAACCATTTTTAGATATTAATTTTCATTTATCCGATATATGAATCGAGTGATTCAAAAATCAAATATCATATATTCGTAAGTAGTATTTTTTTGATGTAATAAACTTTCGATGAGTCACACCGGAACGTATCCAAAACTTACGTCAAAGTTGACTGTTTCACACCTGTACCAAACCCCTGTCATGGGCAATTTGGCTTTTTTTGTTTGTATTCTCATTATAGCGGTATTTATTCTATTTTTCTCGCAGATGTAGGACAAAGGTCCGAACAACGTAAATGTGGTGTCTTATCTCGGATTATTTTCTCTCTTCCGTTTGTTTACTTTTGTGTTATTGTAGATAGGGCTATAGCTCGGAATTGTTTTCTAACATATATTTCAATCCTTTGGCAGATTCTTGATAAAGCAGCTGTAGTGACAGAATCATCAGATGTGAACTCTAACAACCGTTGGAAACTATGCACAGTGACACAAGTTGAAGAATTCAAATCCTTCATTCGAATACTCCCCATTTGGGCATCCACTATCGCACTCTCTATCTCATTTGCTCAACTCTCAACTTATTTCATCACACAAGCCACCTTCATGGACAGAAAATTTACCTCTCATTTCAAAATCCCTGCTAGCTCCATCTCCGTATTCGCCGCCATCAACGGAGCCTCCTTGTCCCTGATCTATTTAAACATTCTTCGTCCCGCTCCTTCGTCGTTGGACTGGCCATCACCGTGGCATCTCTTCGCTCCAACGGATGGGTGTAGGTCTTTTATATCAATCTTTGCACTGGCATCAGCGGCATTGGTAGAAAAGAAGCGTCGCACCAACATTCACCCGCTGGCGCCAGCGTTTTCTGGTTATTCCCTCAGTTTTTCTTAATAGGAGTGCTGAAGTTTTCACATATGTTGGACAGTTGGAGTTTTTCTATGATGAAGCAAACCGACGGAACGAGAAGCATAAGCAGCGCGTTGTTTTTGAGTGAGCTAGGATCGGGAGCTGGCTAAGTACGGCGATTGTGAAAATCATCGAACACACAACAGGCGGTGTTCAAAAAGGTTGGCTACAGAATAATATTAATTCAGGACATCTTGATTATTTTTACTGGATTTTGACGGGGATCAATGGGGTTAATTTCTTGGTATATTTGGTGGTTTCAAAGAGGCACAAAGGTAAAAGCTCACCCGGGGCGACCGTCGCAGCAGATGATTATGTTGCAGCAGATGATCATAAAGAAGGGTTTCCTAGTATTGCTCTTTAAGTAGTCGGTGGAGGCGTCGAATTGGTAAGACAGTGTCGCTTATAAAAAAAGATTACACATTTCGTCTTTTTTAAACATCAATGGCCTCATACGATAACGATACGCGACAAATAGGGTTTGTTTTTAATTAATGTGGACAAAAGGAAGTTTATAACATTAATTGTTGCAATAAACTATCATTAGCTTTGGTATCTTTATCTCATCATCATGTCTAAACTTAGTCAAGAGTAAGCAGCTTTTATTTTCTTTGGTTGTTTCGATCGAGAGTATAGGTGCGTGGGAGTCCCCTGGTTAATTTCTTGGCTTTTGGGGGTAGTTCATGTTATCTTAAGTGGTGTTTCTTTATTTTCTTTTATTATTTCAAAAAGTTTGTAGAAAGATATCTCATTTGTGATGACTTGTATCATCAGAGACATCATATATATTTCTTTTTCTTGAGAATTTCATGTAATTTTCATTAATGCCTAATTTGTGAGATTAAAAGATAAAAAAAAGTTTGATGGGGCAGAGCCCCATCATTTACATTTAGCATGCTTCCGGCCCAAAAAAATGGACAAGGTTATTATTCTCATTTTTTTTTTTAATAAAAGATACTAGTGAGGCTTGGGCCTTGCAAGTAAATGATACTCTGGCGCTTGATGGCGTCGGTATCAGATAAACATCATTGAAAAGAAATATTAAAATATAAAACATAAAACTTGGTTTGGGTAATACATTTTGGATATGACTTCACCACTTTTTTTTTTTTTTTTCATTTTTCTCACAGATTTTAGAATATAACATACGATATACTGATGCTCTTTTGATAAAGTTTAAAAGTCACATAACATACATTCTGCTTTGGCGTTTTGTGTTGGCTTTTTTGACTATATTTTGTCGTACAAGCTTACATACCATCTTATGTTAACTATCTTTTTGAAATTGAAAGTGAAGATCGCAGCGAACAAAAACGGCATAGACGCTTTATTATTATAATAAAATTATAAATACAATATATTCATTTTATCAATATCATTTTGGCAGAATTTAAATAATTAATTAGATTTTTAATTAGTTATTTTACCAATTTGTTTGGTTAATAATCTAATTAATTAATTTAATTATTCATTACACTTTTATTCGCCGCTAGATCGAATAAAATAAAAAAGTCGATCCGCCATTTTTTTTGTGAGGTCATGTTTCACAAAAGTTTAGCTTCAAACCTCTTAACACCTCTTTGACCTTATGCTTTTTTTTTATTTATCAAAATCCCTAAACTTGGTTCGATTACTCATTTCTTAGCCGAATTTTCTGAAACCCTGTTCTTCTATCTCATTGCCGCTTCATCCGGTTTTTCCCCACATTCAACTACCATATCATCCGCCTTCTCCTCACCTTCTACCCCTAATCATCTTCCACCTCCTCCTTCCCAAAACGGTGAAAAGTTACGTGATAAAACAAAGAAGAAGGTCATTTGGACCTTGCCGATAATCACATCTCTTTTCAGGTGACTTTCATTGTAATTAATTAATAAATTAATTAGTTTCTATTTTTCTCTTCTTTTTTGTATTTTAATGTTGATCTTCAATTTCGTAAAAGTTTCTTCTTTGGAGTGATATATTGATTGTTTCTTATTCACTATAATTGTTCATACTCTCGTGGTGTGTGTATTTCATAATTTTGATTTGTTATCCATCTTTCAATTTTCTCGATTTTTTTGGTTGCTACGGATTCATAAAAAGACGTGTTGATTTCATGGATTAAGGGTGGAGACGTGTTGATTGTTCATTAAGAAAATAGTGAACGACGGCGACGACGCAATTTTTTAGTTCTCTATCCCCTTATCGATTTACTTACAACGTGGTTGTAATGCTAAATGAAGTTAAGTTAGTGGTTTTATAATATCTTACTATATACGCAAGGAGGGAAACCGAATCACACGCATGTTTCTAATTAAATTTTCATTTACATCTCCAATAAAAATTACATTTTCAATACTAAAAACTCATTTACCAACTGAAAAATTTACATCTCCAAAAAAAAATGAGATTCTATCTAAGACCCCAATTTTTTACTACCGCACCACAATTTATTACTTTTAAGACCACAAGAATTATTTTATTATTTCCTTACTCCACACACAAAAAAAAATGACAAAATTACTTCTACCAACACAATTTTCGTAAAATTCAATGAAATTTTAAACGTTACGTTATTATTTGCTCCATGTTATCATATAATTATTAATGCTATATCATCATTATATTTTTGTGTTTTGTGTCTTTGTTGTCATTTAACCGACATTGGGCTGAAATGTCAATTAATAAACAGTAAAAAAAAAAGAGCCCATAATTAAATTTTCATTTACATCTCCAATAAAAAATTACATTTCCAATACTAAAATCTTAGCCCAAGGCTTACTATCACACTAAACGTGCAGCCGGCTATGCCATCAATTTTGACATGTGGTCCCCAAAATCTCAGCAACATGGTATGCGTATCTAGATTCTTCTTCTCTGCACCCACATGGATTCATTCACTTTGTTGGCGCCATGATCACAATCTCGTATATTAAATAAACTTTTTTCAGCAATGGACAAGGTACACTTAGGGGCCAGATCGGCCGTGACTCCAAACCGTAAACCTCCTACCCGAACTCGGTCTCCGATAAGATTCTAGATTTCGCTTTTCTTCCCGAATCCGCACTCCGATAGAGGCCAGGCCCCGATAATCGGATAATCTGAACGTTGGTGAGATCCCGCGGGTAGTGAATAAACGTCCGAACATACGATCTTAAAAATATTCAAATTTAATATAAAACGACTACAATTACTTGATCAAAAATAATTCAAAATGAGGGGGCCGGAGAATGAGTACGGCGACAGAAATGACAAATGCAGAGAAAGTGTGGCTTTTATGCTGTGTTAACACTGAATAATATTAGAAAGGTAAGAGAGATGACAGTATAAAAGCTGGTAAACTGGCTGCAAGCAGAGAGAAATATATGCTTATGTTTTAAGATTTTGCACATGATATTTATATCGTGATTTAAAAGTGTTACATATTCATACATACACTCCAATATTGTTCTTCTATTTTTACTTTTTTGATGACTCCACTCCAATATTGTTGCGTCCTTCATAAATCTTGTTTCTTCTTCCCCGGATACCGGACGTCGTGCAGCAGCCCTTTGCTTCTTTTTTTTTTTTTTTGCTTTTTTTTTGTTATATACAACAAAAAAATACATCTATCTATAATGTGTACTGCTTTTTCAAATAATTACGGTTAGTTCCCCTCCAAAAAAAAAAAAAAAACAATTAATTACGGTTAGTAATTCATCTTTAATCAAATCCATATATTAGGAGTTTACTTAAATTAAAGAACCTTTGTAATTACTACCTTCGTCTCAAAATATAATCCGTTTAGATTTTTTTTTACAGTGATCTCACTAATATAATAAATAGAAAGAGGTAAACGATAATAAATTATAAATATAAAATATAAAAATATAACAAATAACCGACTTCAGATTCTAAAATGTACTTACATTATAATAATAAATTCAAAAACTTACTGACTTACATTTTGAGATTTGACGGGTTTAGTATCTTTTATATTAAAATAGTTGTCATCCCATCAAATCCATAATTTACTAATTCATAACGTTAATTGTTCCACTCAAAAAAATAAAAATAAAAATAAAAATAACGTTAAATGTTTATAGAAGCAAACAGCAATAGTCTTGCTGAAAACCTTTTTTTTTGCCCTCATAAAGCCAACAATTTCAATGCTGGAAAACCTGCTTAAGTCAAACTGAAGTTATATAAATACTTTTAGTGGTAGAAAATTACATATGCCCCCTATTGTATCTAAATCACAATTAATAATAATACAAAATCAAGAAGATAAAAAGACAGCTGAGTAGAATCTGTATAGCAGTAAAAAAGATACATTGGAGAGGTAATCTATAACATGGATTAGATGCTTTGCTTCCGCGCATCTCATCCAGAAGAAAAGACGGTGCAATATCTTGAAAGGGTATAGAGTCAGATTCTTGATAACATGAGGTATTACCCTGTTGTTAATGATAAGTTTCCAAGTTTGATATGGAAACTAAAGACGCAGTTGGACAAATTAGTCAGCACCCGTATCTTCAGCAGATTTCCTGTACTCTGGCTTAAGCTCATAAGTTCCTTGATTTGTACCCCTTTTATTGTACACGCAAAGTTCATTCAGTATCTCCTTCAAGAATTGCTGCAAAAGGTAGTAGTGAATCATCAAAACTCTACACAAACAGCCCGTTGTTTCATAAGTTAGCCCATACAACAGGTCTAAATGACATAACCGCATAAACGAATGCTACTAAGCTACCCTTTTACTATTTTCATGTTGATAAAAAAAAAAAAATTAATGGCAAACTCTATTTAACACCACCCATGGATCAGTGGATCAAAGACTATTGCTCCCATGACCCCAATTTCTGGGGCCTTCATGAAAAATCAAACTTATGAACTTCAGATACGGCCGTTGCATCCGCTTGCAGTAATTCATACTTATGGAAATTAATTAAGTGCATTAGTGCTAGAACTTTGTCGTGTTCTAAACCTTCTAGCTTCTGCCAAACAAGGAATTTCTGGGACATGTATGGGAACTTAGTGATCTAAAAGAACGGAAAACTTTGTTTCATAACTCATGCCATAATCTCCCCTTGCAGTTTGTCTTCAGTTTAGAGCACTTATATTACCAGAATGCGCATACGTTTGGCCGCTAAATCCTGCTTCAATATAACAGTCGATACTAGAGGCCCACATTCAATCTCAGCATGTGAAAATAATATGAATTACAAAAAATTATGGGTCTGTTTTTTTTTTTTGGCTTTGTTTTTTTTGTGCTCCAAACTGCTGTATGGGTCCCATTAAAGTAGACAAGTGTTCAATGCATCAACAGAATTACACCTTCTCCTATCAGCTTGAAGTGATTGGTAAATGGTAATATATATTAATAGTATCAGAGCACGAGGTCATGAGATCAAGCCTCCATCCCCCGTTTATTAGATGGACAAAGGACGAAGATCTTACTACTGCTGCTACTTTACTATATCATGTCTAGCGACTCTAGCCTTGGGAGTCAGATTTGGCCTAGTGGTACAGGTCATTGCACTTCCTAGTGAGAACCAGGGTTCAATTCTTATCCCCGTCCCAATATAATAAAAATCCCCTTCCCAATTCCCCAATATCAATATATATATATATATATCATGTCTAGCCTTGTCCATCACACATGAAGGGCATGTTATTATGTTAAACAGTGCATTAAATGACACTTTGTGCTGGCTCATGTTAAGGGTTGGAGTTGAGATGGTGATTTAACTGGCTGGAGTTTTTGAATGCATAATTACTCTTATCCATGATACCTCCAGCTTTTAGGAACTATGATACTTAAGAATGTCTTATTTCTTTCACCATTTGGCAGGGTATAACATCGAGTCACTTTGACCCCAGATTCTCTTAGTCAATTCCAAGTAAGAATCTACCACTAACCAATCGCGACGTTGATTCTCATCCTTTCTGTGTACACTGAAAGCCTCTAAAAATAGAAAAGAAAATATAGGGGGAGGGGGAGTAGTGCCACAACAGAAAAAGAAAAATAAGGACTGAAAAGGTACCGCAGGCTGGTCTGTCTCTTGCACAAGCTGCTTTAAGGCCCAATTAGGCTGTCTTTCAAATAGCTTGAACATTATATCCTCCAGCTCCCCACGGTCACGCCTGGTTCTTTTCACATCAGATCCCTTAACTGGAGTTGGTTTCTCTTATCCTACAAAACCAAAATTTATCCAATCGTCAATCATTAACCTCTCTAGAAGAAAGAAAAATAAAAGGTGAATCTGTCAGCCACTACTAAAATCAAACACGCAGAACGAAACTTTCTTGACAACTTAACAAGGTCAAGGTATCTTAGAATATGAGACTAATGACGTTACAGAGTATCACCACAAGACACTACACAATAGCAACCTACAGATGCATAAATGTCAATCTACAACTACGCTGAATTTTAATATATCAGGCGCCCACTTAGAGCAGGTAACAGGCCCTTAAAGAAGATTTGTTGCAGATAAATATACTGTTACATGGATTTTATTATAGGGAAGCCCTTTTTCTCTTAATAATTTTATTTTCTCTACAATTGACAAGAGATTTTATTTTCAAATCTAACTACGCGCTTTGCACGAGCTTCATTTTGACAGATTTCATGGTACAGCCATTGTACCAAGTGTAATGCATTGCGACCACAAATTTGTACTCTCTTTCACCATACAAACTCCTACTATGTGAAAGAGGGTAGGAATCTGTGGATATAATGCATGTCACTAGGTATAATGTACGGTAGTAGGATAAAACAATTCCTTCATATTTCTCCTCTGGTAAATCGAAGCTGTGTACGGTGCATGCTCCTCTAAATATAAAATATAACAGAATATCTATCGTAATGACTTTTATATTCAGTGACTGAGACGTGTGTGAACTTAAAAGTGACTTATGTCCTAAAGATATCAGTGATCACTTAGAATTTCAACCGTTTATTACATCTACCTCAGGTTTTGTCAAAATGACAAATACCTCCCAAAGTATTCAAAACTACTCTTACCCTCACCGTACTAACTTTCCACTAACATAGCCACACAAACAAAAAGCATCAGAAATATTACAGAATATCTATCGTAATGACTTTTATATTCAGTGACTGAGACGTGTGTGAACTTAAAAGTGACTTATGTCCTGAAGGTATCATTGATCACTTAGAATTTCAACGGTTTATTACATCTACCTCCCAGTTTTGTCAAAATTACAAATACCTCCCCAAAGTATTCAAAAACTACTCTTACCCTCACCATACTAACTTTCCACTAACACACACAGTCACAGACAAAAAGCATAAAATTCCGAAACAAATTTCTTCCTGAAAACTTCTGCTAAAGTGCCTGGTGTTAAAAACTCAAACTACGTTTAGAACAATACCAACAACCATTAAGAAAATGGAACCCTTAAGCGCCCAAGTAAAATGACAATTTTTCCTTTTCCCTACCTCTAAATATCTGCATGACAATGAAAGCAACCCCTTCTGCTTCTGGTACCTTACCTTATTGACAGAAGTAACTACTATTGAGTCCATTTCACAGACATACTAAGATAATTGTCATACCAATAGATAGATAGGTTGGTTAACAGTAAATTTTAGTTAGTCCTGCCAAGTATCTCTGAATCTGTGTTTGTGTAGTGATATACCAGATATAGTTTTTTTGTATTCATGTCTACAGATGAAGCAGAGTGAATTTATTTTAATCCCATCAAAACCATATTCATGTTTACGTGCAAGCACAAACAAGTAAGGGATAGTTGTCCTTCTTGACCTTACAATCTCAATGAAAGTATAATTATCTTGATGTATATTATGTAGTTTCTTATTCAAAGCTTATGTCCATTTAACTTATGCTTTTCTTTATATGAAAAATTATAATCTTAAAAGGATTTGAATACATTTATTTGAAAAGTGGAAACCCAAACATATGGAAACCCAAGCATATGAGAATTGATAACCCTCTTTGGTTGCAGCATAATCAAGCAACATTGCTACAGCCGCCATCACCCCTACTAAAAGAATTCAACTATTTGGGCTACCGTCCGTGGTTATTTGCCAAAATAGTCCAGAGCAGTTAAGGTCAAGTAACTGTGTATTCTGCAGGTTGTCTGGATTTCATTTCTATGAGTCTTACACACAACTTGGATAATTATGCTTGGCATAACTTCCATTTGATTCTCTAATCTTCTCAAAGTGTTTGAAACAGCAGGAAGGGTGCAGAAACGACAAGTGTACCCAATAAATTGGAGTAGCAGCAGCTAGCAAGTACCTTAGAACTGTTACCAGGTGCAATCAGACCCAACATGCCAGGAGGAACGGGCCTCATGTGAACTCCACGATCATTGTCAATCACCTGTAAGTCAACAGTCAAAATTGTAAGGAAATCGTTGTCAACGATATCAGCAAAACAAAAGCAAAAAGAAAAAACAATATGAGATACAAATGTCAACCTGTATTTGCCTATTCTTGATCATTGATTTATTTGTTCTTTCACGACACAACTTTCTGTAATCTTCCATGTTTGTGTTGTGGGTTTCATGTCAAACTTATGCTCCACTTTCCCTTCTGCAGCCAATTTTCCTGGAAAAATATAAGGATTAAAACACCGACTAGGCTCCTTTGTACAGTCATACTGCACAATAAGTCTTATGAGTGAGCAGTCGGTTAAGCACAAAACAAATAAAAATACAATGCCATGGCAATAGTAAATAAAATGCATCAACCTGCCTCAAAGTAAGTATAAACAACAAACAGAAACGGAATACTGATAAAAGGAGCTATCTGACCTAGAAATAAAGAGGATCAAGCAAAACAATTTCCCTATATTTTCAGATTCATATTAAGTGCAACGCTTACTAAGGATTAACCCAAATGGGAGGGGTTGAGCAATATATAAGGTCCACGTCATCATTAAGATAAAATGTATTGCCACAAGTAGAAATGCTTATGGGGAATGCGGTGACATAAATAAGCCAATTCGACCCTGAGGGAGTGTACAAAACTAATAGTAGTACCACCCACCGAGAAAATGTACCACGCCTCCCATTCGTCACAATATTAAAATTTACAATTTATGTATCCTGCACAATCTCAAAGCCAAATCTCATCTAATTTCAATTCCACCCTGGTCATGCTAGAGGACAATTTTTGCAATGAACATCTTTAAGATAGATAAATTTAAATGAACCTAGAGACTGATAACATCTTTCAATCAAACAGAAAATTTCAGCGGTATCCCACATTCCTACCACCAAGAAATCACAACAAAGGACCAAAAGATGCTTCAACCAACTGAATGGTAAGTAAGAAAGTTTTTCAAACACACTGAAGCGAGAATTTCAAAATAATATCATCTGTTGTGATCTACGATCACCTATGCTGGTGCCTTCATAGACACAAGTTCATAGGAATCATAGCCAGCTTGCAACAAAGATATAAGTGGCTAGTGGCTACACTGGTCCAAGACCAACAAATTAGATCATGGTCCTCATATATATTTCATGAGGCTAATAGTAACCGAGTCAATCCTTCAGTTTACTCCTATTCCCAACAGGATAATAGTAGAACACTAAGACTTATCTTCTAATTGTTGTAAAGATATATATGAATCTTAAGAAAATCCAGTATACTCACCTTGGGTTGTCTCTGAAAAAATATACACATGGGAACAAAATCTTGAACATATTGAGAGAGTAGCTTTTGGCACGCTCCCCATAT